>JAOTOL010000571.1:80000-87664 GCA_034440575.1 Imbricaverruca yamaguchii | reverse complement strand
CAAGTGTGTAGATTTGATAAGTACATTAGACAACATTCATACTATCCTAACATACTTTATTTATTTTTGGTGTGCATGGTGTGTTTGGGTGTTGAAGTTTAAGATAGTTTAATTAGTAGTAAGTTGGGGGTATTCATAAGTGCTGTGTGACTGTTCATTTTCTGTCTAGCCATAAGTGATATCAAAGGGATATTTATATAGTTGTCTACTTGTGTGGAAGACAATTAGATTAGACATCTTGTTTAGTTATTTAATTTATTTAAAAAACAAAACAAAACAAAAAAACAAACAATTGTTTAATAGTTTCTGCTTTTCTTGAGGCACTCAGATATTTAACTGACAGTGTAGGAGGTAGCGATTTATAGTGAATGATAGTTAGCTTTTTGTCGGTTGTTTAGCAAGTTAATTTAGCAAGTTAATTTGAATCTAAATCTAGGCATAAGCTGCAGCGTTTAGGATGGTTTCGACCAGGATGCAGGCACTAGAGGAAGAAATTAGGACCCTTAAGGCAGAGGTTTCCAACCTCAAGGCTGCCCTTGTTGCACAGGGTAGGCAAGATAAAGCAACAAGGGGTCAATCCGTAGCAGGGACATCATATGCCCAGGTGGTCGCAGGCCACCAGGTAGCTGAGGTTTCCCCTACTGTGGAGGTGGCTGGGATCTCTCAAGAGGGGAGTGTTAATAGTGTTAATAGTGAACAGAGGAGGGGTAGTTCTGGTAGGTCACAGGAGGGGAAGTGGCATGAGGTCAGGGGTGGAGGATTTGGAGACGCGAACCTAAGGAAAGGGTCAGTGAGTGGCAGGTGGCAGGTGGTAGGAGCGGGAGGAAGTGTAGCCGACCGGCCCAGCGGGCAGGCATAGTAACAACAAATATGTTCCAGGCATTGGATGACTGCCCCCAGGATAGCAGTAGTAAGGAGTCAGTGCTGGTCATAGGAGACTCTCGTGTGCGTCATTTAGAGCGGGTATTTTGTAAAGGTAGGAGGGACAGGAGGTGCATCACCAGGCCTGGTGCCAAGGTGAAGGACCTGGTACCTGCGGTGGCACAGGTCACCAGTGATCACCAGTTTAACACAGTCATAGTGCATGTAGGGGTAAATAACATAGGTCATACTAGGAGCGAGGAGCTTCTGCGGGAGTACAGGGCCCTTCTGGCCACCCTGAAGGGTACCAATAGAGTGCTTGTAACAGGAATTTTGCCTAGGGCTAGAGCCTCCCCTGAGTGGAGCTCTAGGGCACTGGCAGCTAACACCAGGGTAGGAAAGCTCTGCCAGGAGCTAGGTTTTACATTTGTAGACGAGTGGAGCAGGTTTTATGCATCGTGGGACCTCTATCAGAGGGATGGCCTGCATTTTTTCTGAGAAGGGGGTCCATGTGTTAGGCAAAGTATATGAGCATGTCCTTCAGGGAAACTAGGAAATGGGGTGGGGAGGGATGAAATTGCATTGCCAACTCAGGAATATTCCAATAGTGTCAGCCAAGGCAATAGAACCTCAAAGTCTGCAAATAGGGACAGCAGCAACTCAAGGGGACAGAGTTATAGTTCATCTAGTGATAAAAGAACTCCTCAATATGAAAAAGCCAAAGGTGGTTATGGAGCATTTGTTAAGTGTATGATGTTTAATGCTCAGAGTATCCGTTCCAAATTTGATGAGTTCAAGTGTTATGTTGCTGAGGAGGAACCGGATTTTGTTTGCATTACGGAGGCATGGGTCAGTGAAGGATATTTTGGAGATAACTTACAGGACTATGAGATCCAGGGATACAATATGTTTTCGTGCAATAGGGGTCCAGCAATGAAAGGGGGTGGTGTAATGCTCTATGTGAATAGCTTATTCAGTTCTCAAAAAGTAGCAGGTGGGGATAAAAATGTGTCTGTGGAGTCCATTTGGCTTGATGTCACTGTGGGAAAGGCAACAGCAATACTCTTAGGATAGGAGCTTTCTACCGATCAGGAACCCTGCCACATTCTCAGCAACTGGAGCTTGACAAGGTGATTTGTGAGGAAATCAGTAGAAACTTTAAGAGGAAGTGCCTTATTCTCGGTGACTTTAATCTAAAAGGTTATGAAAATGCTGGTGTTGGCTCCCCATCATGCAAAATGTTCAGGAAATGCCTTGAAGAGGACCTGTTCTTACACCAGTTTGTATCGGAACCTACCAGGCATGGTTCATTCTTGGACCTTGTATTCTCGGATTTAAGTGACTTGGTTCAAGACTTGACTGTAGGCGAAACTCTGGGAAAAAGTGACCATAACATAGTTAGATTCAAGGCACATGTAGGGGAAATTATCAAGGATAATTTGGTAAAGGTTCAAATTTCAACAGAGCAGACTTTAGCGGCATGAGAGCGGCTTTAAGTGCCATCAGATGGGAAGAAGAATTCTCCAATTTAAATGCCTGTGAAATGTGGGAAAAGTTCAAATCTTACTTAAAGGAAACTCAGATTAGACATGTCCCCCAAAAGCAAAGACGCAAAAGAAGGGTAGGAAAGCCAGCATGGCTTACACCAGACGTGATAAAAGCAATTAGGGCTAAAGAAAACTGCATTTAGAGTTTTTAAAGAAGCCTCAAATGTCATTAATCTAAAGGCGTATCGAAAAGCTAGAGACACTGTGAAGCAAAAAACCAGAGCAGCAAAGCGAGCAAAGGAACTGGATTTAGCTAGAAACTGTAATGGGGACAGTAAAAAGTTCTTTAGTTTCTACAAGCTGAGTAAAGTTTCTAGCACAATTGGTCCACTGGAAGTAAACGGGACTACATTGGGTGAGGATAGTGAGATGGTTGAGGAGCTGAGCAAGCAGTTCAAATCAGTGTTTACATTGGAAGATATGACCAATCTGCCGACCGTACACCATAGTTCAGTTACATGGGATCTGACAAATGATGTTGATTTCATTGGTAGTGATGTTGTTTACAATCATATCAGGAAAATAAAGCCAAATAAGGCAGCAGGACCTGATGATATTTATGCTAGGGTGTTGCGGGAAACTGAAAAGGAACTGGCATTTCCACTTAGTATAATATTTTGTAGATCAGTTTCACATAATGAAATTCCAACCGATTGGAAAAGGGCAAATGTAGTTCCTATTTTCAAGAAAGGAGAAAGAGGAAAGTTGAAAACTATAGGCCAATAAGTCTCACATCCCTAGTCTGCAAGGTACTCGAATCAATTATCAAGGATAGAATAGTTAGTTATCTGGAAGGTAGCAGATTGATTCAAGATACTCAACATGGATTTAGAAAAGGACGATCGTGTCTCACAAACCTCTTGGACTTTTTGAACTTCGCCACAGAACAATTTGATCAGGGAAATCAGGTTGATGTAGCATATCTTGACTTTAGTAAGGCCTTTGACAAGGTACCCCATAAACGGTTAATGATACAGCTTCAGTCCCATGGTATTGCAGGTAGCATCTTAAAATGGATAGAGTTGTGGCTTTCAGATAGACAGCAAAGAGTGATGCTAAATGGTACAAAGTCATCATGGCAAAATGTTCTTAGTGGAGTCCCCCAGGGGGTCAGTACTAGGGCCATTACTGTTCATTATATTTGTAAATAACATTGAAAGTGGCCTAAGCAGTAAAGTTTTGAAATTTGCAGATGATTTGAAGGTCTTTAGGGCAATAACAGGTCAGGATGAGCATATCTCGCTGCAAAAAGACTTAGACGAACTTGTGAAGTGGTCCGAAGAATGGTAAATGAAATTTGACTTTGATAAGTGCAAAATCATGCATGTAGGTAAGCAGCATATGAAGGCTCCATACTTGATGGGTGGCCAAGTGCTATCAGTGACTCAACAGGAGAAGGATTTAGGTGTTATTCTAAACACAAACCTGGGGGCATCAGACCAGACCAAGGAAGCCAGGAAGAAGGCACTGAGAATGCTCGGGGCAATAAATAGGAATGTATCATACAGAAGTGAGGAAGTGATCAGGAAGCTTTACTGTGCATACGTCAGGCCACATTTGGAATACTGCATCCAAGCTTGGTCTCCTAGCTATGAAAAAGATTGTTGGCTTTTAGAGAGAGTACAAAAGAGGGCTACAAAGATGGTTAATGGCATAAGCAACCTGGCATATGAGGAAAGATTGAAGAAATTGAATATGTTTTCACTTAGATATAGAAGGCTGAGAGGGAGGGTCTCATCGAGGTCTTTAAATTTGACGCTTTAACGAATACAGGTATTTTAATGAAACTTTCAGAGTTTGCTTATCTCTAGGGATGCAACAAAACGTATCTTTTTGTTTGTTTTTTGACTACATATACATTTTGCATATTTGCCAAGTGCAGTTCAAATATAAAATTCTGGCTAAAGTAAGCATTTTGATTAGGGCAAGTTGACTTTCAACAACGTTTCTCGGTCTGCTCTACCCATTGGAAAAGGAAAATTAAAGAAAACTTGAAAACTGAAACTTTTGACATTTCAAAAAATTTAATTCTGATTTTGGGGGGACCAGGAAAAATGCATTGCCCCGGTCGATTTCGCTGTCCCTTTCTCATTCTAAATAAATTTTGTGTTTTCATGTATCCACCAAAATGAACTCCCAGAGCAAAAAACATAATGTAAGTCGTGAATAGTCATGAAAATCTAGCCCCCTTGGTGACGTCACCTTTGGGGGAAATTCTTTTCAGGGGTGGATCTGGACCCTACTCGTCGAGCGCTTTCCGATGACACCTCTTTCGTTTTCGTGCGACGTTTAGTTTGGATTTTATAGGGGGTTACTATCCGCCCCGCCCCCATAGACGTGGTGTGAGGATCTGACCGCAGAGACGGCGCGGGTTAAGAATATATAGAGTTGCGTACTAAATAGTTTCTATAATAGAGGCTAAGGCCTTGTCAAATATATTTCGGAGTGTCATGGGAAGTACGTGAATAATAGTCTTTCAAATTAAATGGGCTCAGTTTGAGGAACATTTTTTGGTTCTAACTTGCGAAATCTACCGGATGTTATTGAATACTGCGAACATCATGACTTGGAAAAACAGAAGAAGCCAGGATTGACCCAAGCAGTTAAGCCTTTTCGATTTTTTTATATAACACTACACAATGTATTCCAGCTGTTGATACGTTGATTGCTATCTTGAACGTTTGGAGGTGATTTTCCAACAAAAATGAAATATTTGGGAGAAAATGTATTTTCCCACATCAGTTTGTGTAACACATAATGATATAGGGGGTACTCCCACCAACGAAATAAAATCACTCATGCATTTAGCGAAGGTCCCTTTACCCATTTAAAACCATACTATTTTCCTACAGGCTCATTTGATACCAAAATGACGACGATTATACCCAAATTACAAGTAAGCGAAGACATGTTGTGTCATCTTTAGCAGCATGGTGCACAGAAGTGGTCATGCAATTCGTAGATTTTACGAGTTGACTTTTCGAGGAAGCGTAGAAAACCACTGTTTATCTTTTACTTATGCTTGTAGTGGAATACTGGCATTGCGTTCATGTAGTACTTTCTCCGGACCAGGCTGAGGCAATCTCGAGAGTACCGCCCCACCTCCTCAGGTTTTCCCGGGATAGCTGCCGAATGAGGTGACACAGAGACACGAAACTGTAGTACGTTCATACCTATCTGATTTTGCATATCTTGAAACAAATTTGAGGACAAGATCGTCGGCCCTTGACTCCAAACTGGACAAGCACAGAAATGTTCCCAAACATTCAAAGAGCCACCATTCGGAGTAATTACCACATATCAACGCCAAGCTCAGACCATGCTATTCTTTCATCAAGGCGTGCAACTCTTTGTAATTAGGGGCGCTTGGAATCGTTTGGAGGGGCGCCATTTCCTCGGATGGGATCCACTGTTAAAATCCGTAGGGGGTGGGGGCCTTAGACTGACAATTTGCTGAGCTGAGGAAGGTGAATGCGTACACCGGTACATACAAAAGGGACATTTATTCCTCTCAATAGCCGCCCTTCGTCTAAAGAGGGCACCTATTCCCCTGGTAGGGGTATCTTTAGCTTAAACAATAATATGCTGAACGATTGGGGGACGTGGTGCATTGCAGTCCATCGTGGGTGTTTTTACCCGGCCAGAGTCGTCACACTTCTTTGGATTGGGGGGGGCACATGCCCAAGTGTCCCTCCCTCTATTTAGAACCTCTGGTGCTGAGTAGCCCCATGAAAATGGGCAGCGTCATCCCGATCGCTCCAATAGCCTGAGCACAGGACGATTTTGCAGTGGGCATGTTGGCGCCAAACCTTTGCTTGCTCTTAATTCTAGACACCATGATTTTGCTGACAAACACGTTGGGCTTGGTAATCTGACTTTTCGAGACTCACAAACATTGCTAAATATGGTGTGTTCTTATAGCAGCACACCAAACTATGGAGGATGCAATATTATCCATACAAGTCTGTTCAAACCAGACGTTTACCTTTTCTGTGCGTTTCGCGTGCGCCTGAACGAAACAAAAATCAGTCAGCTGAGCTTCCTTTGCTTAAACGCGAAATTCCTGAAGGTGGTGCCTTTGTTTAAAGACTTCGCCTGGCAATGATACAACTACTATGAAACGAATACAAACATCAGCAGAACCCTCTAATTCCATTTGGAATTATCTGAAGAACCCACGTAGAATGCCCCAAAACCGGCATGTCTAAAGAAAATACCAACATTTACGTGCGCAATAAAGTGTCACAATAAGTCGGAAAACCCAACGAAAATTACAACAACCGAGACAAACAACTGGAAAATTGAATCCCTCGGGTTACTTTTTGCTTTGATCATCATTAGCAAGACAAATTTTCGCACATAATTATTGTCGATCCGACACACTATAGACGTCGTCACAAATTTCGCTTGTTGTCACTCCACCTTACGAGGTTTATATCCAAGGATCCTGGCTCGTTGCAACTTTCTTAATAAGATAGCTAAAGAAATTACCTCGACAGATCATATATATTCACGTTTCATCTCCTTTTTGTATGCCTATACAAGTTGCACGACTTACGATTGCTTAGTTATCCACTTGTTCTTGCACCTTGTGCGATACCGCGAGCAATTTCAGAAAGCATGCCCCAAAGTCGGCACATGCATTGGGGTTGTGCTGGGGCTCATCCAGTTGCCGACATCCATTGTGCGCAACAGGAAGCATGCCATGGGGACAGCTGTCCGCCTTTACCCATGACCGTTATGCACACGTTTTATCATGCATAGTGTACGTTGTCACTACCTAGAACGAGGATCTGAAACCAAGCAGATGACGTAACAATTTAAGCCATGGAACGTTCACAGGTTCGCTAAAAACCGACGAAACTTCGATACACATAATGTGTTAAAGTCGATTCCTCAGCACTCTTGTATAAAACCTGCTACGGGACCACGAGCCTTTTTATTTAGAACCCGTAGGCTACGGCAGCAAATAGACTACCTTTGTCGTCACTTCTACATTTTGTTGGATCGACGTGCAATTTTGTATGCATGCTTACGTTATCAAGGGCAATTGAAGCAAGATGCATCCAGAAGGATTTTTGTTTGACTGTTAGGGGTACACCCTTGTGCACAAAGGACGGGACCTAAAGTTGTGCGATGCTCAGTCATTGCTACTGCCGTCAAGTATTCATCATTTGTAATGATTTCTGTAGATTCTCATGTCGTTAATTCCCAAGTTCAATGTGAAGTGCAATAAATCCGATAAAAAATGAGGCC
>JAOTOL010000571.1:0-75000 GCA_034440575.1 Imbricaverruca yamaguchii | reverse complement strand
GGTGCCGACCAAGAGACACTGCTGTGTGGTGGGTGCCGACCAAGAAACACTGCTGTGTGGTGGGTGCCGACCAAGAGACACTGCTGGGTGGTGGGTGCCGACCAAGAGACACTGCTGTGTGGCGGGTGCCGACCAAGAGACACTGCTGTGTGGTGGGTGCCGACCAAGAGACATTACTGGGTGGTGGGTGCCGACCAAGAGACACTACTGTGTGGTGGGTGCCGACCAAGAGACACTGCTGTGTGGTGGGTGCCGACACTGCTGTATGACGGTCCTGACCCAGACACGCCGCTGTGTGTTGGGTGCCAATCAAGACACACACTGCTGTGTGTTGGGTGCCGACCAAGACACACTGCTGTGTGGTGGGTGCCAGCACAAAGACACTGCTGTGTGACGGTCCTGACCCAGATACACTGCTGTGTGACGGTCCTGACACAGATACACTGCTGTATGACGGTCCTGACCCAGACACGCCGCTGTGTGTTGGGTGCCAACCAAGACACACACTGCTGTGTGTTGGGTGCCGACCAAGACACACTGCTGTGTGGTGGGTGCCGGCACAAAACACTGCTGTGTGACGGTCCTGACCCAGATACACTGTTGTGTGGTAGATGCTGACACAGATACACTGGTGTGTGGCAGGACAGCGGGCCTGAAACACAACGGCACATAGGAGCGGACCTGAGACACAACGGCACACAGTAGCGGATCTGAGACACAGTGGCATACAAGAGCGGGCCTGAGACACAGCGGCACACAGTAGCGGATTTGAGACACAGCGGCACACAAGAGCGGACCTGAGACACAACGGCACACAGTAGCGGATCTGAGACACAGTGGCATACAAGAGCGGACCTGAGACACAACGGCACACAGTAGCGGATCTGAGACACAGTGGCATACAAGAGCGGACCTGAGACACAACGGCACACAGTAGCGGATCTGAGACATAGTGGCACACAGTAGCGGACCTGAGACACAACGGCACACAGTAGCGGATCTGAGACACAGTGGCATACAAGAGCGGACCTGAGACACAACGGCACACAGTAGCGGACCTGAGACACAGTGGCACGCA
Source organism: Imbricaverruca yamaguchii (assembly GCA_034440575.1). Taxonomy (NCBI): domain Eukaryota; kingdom Metazoa; phylum Arthropoda; class Thecostraca; family Neoverrucidae; genus Imbricaverruca; species Imbricaverruca yamaguchii. The sequence goes on along the minus strand of JAOTOL010000571.1, from coordinate 73,922 downwards.
GTAGCGGACCTGAGACACAGTGGCACACAGTAGCGGATCTGAGACACAGCGGCACACAAGAGCGGACCTGAGACACAACGGCACACAGTAGCGGATCTGAGACACAGCGGCACACAAGAGCGGACCTGAGACACAACGGCACACAGTAGCGGAACTGAGACACAGTGGCATACAAGAGCGGACCTGAGACACAACGGCACACAGTAGCGGATCTGAGACACAGTGGCATACAAGAGCGGGCCTGAGACACAGCGGCATACAAGAGCGGACCTGAGACACAACGGCACACAGTAGCGGATCTGAGACACAGTGGCATACAAGAGCGGACCTGAGACACAACGGCACACAGTAGCGGATCTGAGACACAGTGGCATACAAGAGCGGGCCTGAGACACAACGGCACACAGTAGCGGATCTGAGACACAGTGGCATACAAGAGCGGGCCTGAGACACAGCGGCATACAAGAGCGGACCTGAGACACAACGGCACACAGTAGCGGATCTGAGACACAGTGGCATACAAGAGCGGACCTGAGACACAACGGCACACAGTAGCGGATCTGAGACATAGTGGCACACAGTAGCGGACCTGAGACACAACGGCACACAGTAGCGGATCTGAGACACAGTGGCATACAAGAGCGGACCTGAGACACAACGGCACACAGTAGCGGATCTGAGACACAGCGGCACACAAGAGCGGACCTGAGACACAACGGCACACAGTAGCGGATCTGAGACACAGTGGCATACAAGAGCGGACCTGAGACACAACGGCACACAGTAGCGGATCTGAGACACAGTGGCATACAAGAGCGGACCTGAGACACAACGGCACACAGTAGCGGATCTGAGACACAGCGGCACACAAGAGCGGACCTGAGACAAAACGGCACACAGTAGCGGAACTGAGACACAGTGGCATACAAGAGCGGGCCTGAGACACAACGGCACACAGTAGCGGATCTGAGACACAGTGGCATACAAGAGCGGGCCTGAGACACAACGGCACACAGTAGCGGATCTGAGACACAGTGGCATACAAGAGCGGGCCTGAGACACAGCGGCATACAAGAGCGGACCTGAGACACAACGGCACACAGTAGCGGACCTGAGACACAATGGCACACAGTAGCGGACCTGAGACATAGTGGCACACAGTAGCGGACCTGAAACATAGCGGGACACAGTAGCGGACCCGAGACATAGCGGCACACATGAGCGGACCTGAGACACAACGGCACACAGTAGCGGACCTGAGATACAGTGGCACACAAGATCGGACCTGAGACACAGTGGCACGCAGTAGCGGACCTGAGACACAGTGGCACACAGGAACGGACCTGAGACACAGTGGCACGCAGTAGCGGACCTGAGACACAGTGGCACACAGTAGCGGACCTGGGACACGGTGGCACACAGTAGCGGACCTGGGACACGGTGGCACACAGTAGCGGACCTGAGACACAGCGGCACACGTGGAACAGAAGTGGTCCTGTGATACACATCGGCACACGTGGAACAGAAGTGGTCCTGCGATTCAGCAACGCACTGAAGGGTGTGTTGATGGTGTGTGTGAGGCTGTGTTCCAGATCCGCTCCTGTGTGACCTTGTCACTCAGACGGTCTCATGTGTCCTCCATGTGTCCCATGTGTCCCATGTGTCCTCAGGTCCGCCCCTGTGTGTCCCTGTCACTCAGGTGGTTTCCTGTTCGGTATGTGCCGCTGTGCCGGGGATATGTGTGACGGGTAGCGGTAACGTCTCTTGAATGACGATACCTCTTATCCTCACCCGGTAATCCCCTCCCCCTCCCCACAGCGAGGTAAGTGCCAGAGTTGATGGAACAGACCGGACAAAGACCAGCGCCATCAACCAAGTTCATCTTGGCGCGCATGTCTATATGGGTAGATCAATGCACGGGCATTGAATAATGTTTGTCATCAGGCGCGCAATCGGGATGTTTTCTTCTCGAGGGTGGTGGCTGGGGTTAGGCGAACTGCTTTGTTAGTGGATGAAACTCAGGACATACCCAGATGTAAGGTGTATCTTATGCATTGAAATGACATTACGCCTGCTGCCGAACCAATTTCTTTGTAAATTCACACGTACGTGCATACATATATGCTTATATATGCATATTTATACATACATGCATATATATGTATATATATATATATATATATAGGTAAAGTGAATCTACACGTTGTCCGTGAAAATCCGTGAAAGAAGGGCTTACCACATGCATTACACAAAAGCGTAGCCTCCGTTGTCTGAAGTGACTATTAGTCTGACCTCATCACACCCGCTCCACCAGATTTGTTTGCATGACAGAGGGTTCTGAAGAGTCTAACTGCAACACAGCTGTGCGGCCGTATGGTTGTAGTCTGAAATCCTGTGTCATAGCGGTGGACCCACGGCTGATTAACCCGCCTCGTCTCGGGGGGGGGTGTCAATATGACCCCAACCCCCTTCGGTTTTTCTGCGGTAGTGGAAAAAGAACGGTGATGCGTAACCTCGCAACTTTTCAACACCTTTTCTCTCATCCTTTTCTCGTTTGACCTGACCGTTTCAACCTCATGTCATGCAAGGTCATTGACCTAGCGTATGCCAGAGAGGACCACCTCCAGAAGGACTTCATAATCAAAAACTCGCAAATGAAATATACTGAAACAGAACTTGTCACGTGAGCATAGTTTGGCAGTGGTTACAACAAGCATATCTGAGATTTGTGTTTGTGGTCAGGTCGGTGACCTAATGTAACTGCCAATTTTTTTTTCCCGGGTTGGACCAATGTTAACATTTTTGTAACATGCACAGTGTAATTAGCTTTCAAATATCGTTGAAGGCTTTCCGATGATGCCCGGTTCGCTTTTGTGCACCGCTTAGTTTGGACATACTAATCTTTAACAAGTCCCCCAGCGAGGGAGTGTGACGATCCGTGTGATGTGACCAGATGCAAATGCAGACTTGCATCGAGGTAATACACAATGAAATCGTGGACATTTCAACCTTGTGTGAATATGATAAAACAACAGGACAGAAAAGGTCTGGAAAAGGATTTGCAAGAAGACCAGGATATTGGCCAGCAAGTAGACAATAGTACGTAGGAAGTGTCCCTCAGATTCTACAACCACCCAGAACTCTGAAAGAACACCGAGTTACTTCTGATATGTGCAAGTTACAGATGAGCGAGTGATCGAAAATGAGTCCAATATTTTTGTATTCCAAAATGGTGGTTAACCGCGAACTTTAGCCGTGATTGGCGGCTGGTGGGCAGACCTTGTCGGTTGCCCAAGAACACCGGTTGATAACATTTTTCAGTCCATTCGCTTGAAACCAGATATAGGGGAGGCCAGGATAGCTTCGATGTGAACGACGTCGTTTTGATGCTACGATTTCTTACCACTGACGAAAATTTGGAATTCGTTGGCGCATTGGATAACCACTGCTTCCTCGGCGACCGAGGTCGTTAGCGAAGGCGCCGCAGAGGAGAGATCACGTAGATGCTCCTTGAAAAATGCCGATGCAACTGGCAACGGGACATGTGTTTTTGACGACACCTAAACTGCTACTTAGGCTGACACCTTGAATGTGGTTCTGAAGGAATACCGGTTATCAGGATATCTCGGTAGTGTGGAGATTCAATTTGAACAGGAGGTTAGAGTGATCTATTATGTCAAACTATTTTTCCTAAATCCAACAGGCAGAGAAGGGACATCTCTCCATGGCCACACGTGGATATGATCTGGTGAGATATAGAGGTAATGGCGGTCTCCGTCTAGTGACGAGGACGGAAACCGTGCTGAGCTGGAGAGAGTAGGTGGTTTTTGGAGAGCTAATTGTAGAGCCGCTGGTGGGTGGTACGCTCTACAATTTTAGCAAAGACTGGAACGATAGAGGTAGGGCGAAAATTGGAAGCACTTGTGGGATCGCCACATTTGAAGATGGGATGAAAGAGGGAATGCTTTCAGGAATCGTGAACATCGGATTTCGTAGTGCTAGAATTGACTAAATGCAGCAACACCCCACGCATCGAATCAAGGCACGCCTTGTGGGCGCACCTTGTACATGAGGGTGCCGATGTCCCCTCACCGTAGGCTGACGAGCCTTTCATCCCAAAATCAACGGCTCGCAGCCCCGATAGCGACAACGGCATCATGGTAAGAGAATAGGCACCGATACCCGACAAACGGCAGGGAATATTCCGCGTCACCCCAATACTCCTAATCTTGTCAGCCGCGCGAGGGCCCACGCCGACAAGAAATCGGTTAAGGTCATCAGCAGTCGAGTCGGGCAGCTTACGAAAGGCCTGCTTGCTGCCGACAAATGATCTGATATGGCGCCACGTCGACCTCTGCGCGACCTCACGGATGCGCCGCTCAACATCGTCGCAGTTATCACGCCTGATTACATATCCTATAGGTCGGTTCACGTCCCTGTACTCCGTACACCCATGGTGTCCATGGGCCGTCAGCGCACAACGGCGGCGACACATTAAAACTTACCAAATAGCAGGCGGTGCTAACTCCATTATAAAAGAGAAGTATCCTCATCAATAGAGCATCACATTGAATGGGCCCGTGTGAATGCAATCATTTTAACAATAGTTGCTGTGATTAGATAGGTACTTCTATGTTGAATATATGCAAATAAAAAATTAAGTGAATAGCTGATACCAGTATGATCAGCAATTTATGTAAATAATCTAAAAACCATTTATCTTGACATTCACGGTGAAACTGATAGCCTACAATTAACATGTCCGTTCAATTAACTGCGTACCTATTTTGGGAGGGCAGCTACTTTGTGGGCACCATCTCACCGTGTAGGAACCATTTATTTGTAGGTGGATGCACTTGGGCCCACCCTCAAGGTGTGCACTTCTCTCGGAGGGGTGATACCTGCTCGGTCTTTCGGTGGCTAGACGCATTTGAGGATCCACTCTGCCAGTTGGTGGAGGGGGTGGAAAGTCGGAATGAAAACGAACAAAAAGAAGTATTTCCTTATCCTCGGATTTCGTCAATGTACGTCTGACGCATCTTTATAAAAAAACAATATTTTACCAATAAAATGTGTCTAGAATTGGAGAACACACCGAAAAAGTCTCACTTCCTATAATGAGACCGTGGGATAGGCGGGGGTGGGGAAGCATGGTCGAAATGCCCCTGGATTCGCTAGTGGCAAAGTGCATTCGAGCCTACTTGCCTTTGGCTGGAAAATTCCAAGGGACGAAATTCGGTTTCTACGGGAGGACACCTTGTTAATATAAGATGAGGATTCTCCGATTGGAGAACTACTTCTCTAATTTCCCCTTACGATAACCCATCGATATTTGGTAGCTTAAATATCTATTTGTTCTGAGTACAGTGTAGTGGCATGGGAGCTGCCTTAAAATTGTTGAGGGGAGTTAGGTAGAAACATTTTGAAGTCGATTCTTCTTATCATCGTTGCAGCTAGGATTTTTAAAAAGAGTCGGGCCAAAACTATGTAATGGAAAAGAATAGTTTTAGCCGCGCGAAGCGGACCGAAAGACCTGGGTTTTGCGTAGTGAACACATAATAATTTCTTCTTTTATCTAGCGTATGTTTAGTTACTAAGAGGGGAGGGCCCCCTTGGCTGTGTCTCTGCTTTTTAATGTGGATTGGATCCCGAATAGAGCGTATTTGGTGAAACGTTTTAAAGTTCGGTAAAATGCTTAGCTGAACAGATTCGGTAAAGGACCTGGACCACTCCCCGTGCTGGATCCAGCCCCGGATCAGCCGTGGGCCTGTGTAGATGGACGCCACACGCTGACCTATCTGCCCGAGAGGAAATTAGTGCGGAGCGTGGGCTGGCACGTCGAGCACTTCACGGTGGGAGGCTACGTCCGAGTTCCATTAGGCGGTGGCCCCCACCCAGTGCACAGCCGGCCGGTCGGCCCATTACAGCGCGACCCGGTCAGCTTTGTCCACCGACGGCGCACAAAACCCGGATCCATTAATCGGCTGCCGGGAGAGATCCGCTTTGATCGACGCACCTCTCACGTCGGCGCCGGTCCGCCGCGCCGTCTGGGGACCCTCCGACGGCGGGTCGGGGAACGCTCCCCTCAGCCGGCGTCGACCGACAGCAGATGTCGCCCCCTGTACTGCGGCACTTCATTGCCCCCCGGCTTTCCCGTGCGCCACAATCATGCATAACATTATCAATAATAGTTTCTCCCTAGATTGCTTCTCGCGCCGCCGGCTCCCCGGAGGAATATTCCCTGGGCATTAATCTCTCGCTCAGATGCATCGAAATTATCGCAGCCCGTTCTAATGCCGGCCGCCCCCTCCTGACTTAAGGTATTAGGTGCTGGGATACGCTCCCTCGGACCCCCATATTGATTCCGTCACTTGGCCGGGATGCCGCGTCGGAGGGGGCGCAGGGGGGGGGGCGTACCCTGAGGTCATTAAATCCAGCTACCCCGCGCAATAAAGGAGGTGAGCGGGCGCATTTCGTCCACTAATAGGCCGGCAGCGATAGGCACGCGACCGGTGGCGGGCCGACACTGCGTCTGCTTATCTCCGTGATGGAGCGGCCGGCGAGCGAGCTCGGTCAGTCGGGTCGGATCGAATTTACGGCCGGCACTTCCTTCATGACCGCCGCTGAGCTCCGTAACGGTGTACGTCCGCCGCGGAACACCGCCGGTGCTGCGGTACGACCGCTCTCATTAGCCGGCCGCAAGATAATCAGGATAAACAGCCGGCCCAGCGACGGCCGACCATGCATATTCAGCCGGCCGATTGCAGGCGGTCGCGGGACGCCTGCTGCTGTGCACCGTGTGCTGGTGTCAGCAGAAGAGAAACGCGCCGGCAATGCGACGTTTTGATGGTCCAAGATTTATGATTCTTGGCAGAAAGAGCCGCGGCGTGCTGTGCCTTTTTAAAGCCCGCTGGGCGTCGGCCAAGTTCGTGAAGCTGAAAAGGAGACGGTGCAGACATTGGATGTTGTTTTCTTATTTCACCAAGCGTAGATGAACGTGACGTGGACCAACTCAAAACTGTTGACCGGCTGCATTGTGAGTCAGAAGCGGAACTCGAAACGAAATCCGGCGACTCATAGCGGTGTTACGAATGCAGACATGAATTCGAACATTTGATGTAAATCCAAGGTGCAAGATGAAGCAGAATTTCTGAAGATAGCACTCTTAAAATATGCATGAAGGAACATACCCCAGTGTGTGAGTTCTTGTAGTTTTACTTCGCCAACACAGCTATAAGGCAATTCAAATTCGAAGCATGGAAGTGATGGCTCATGTGGATAATTTGAGGTACTTGCCTTCACCCGATCTCAAAGCAGCAATAATTCTTGGAAGTTTGATAACCATCACGTTTTACACGCAAGCAATTCATATCGCATGACGCATCAAGGTAGCATGCTATCCAGTCGTATCTGTATGCTCCTGGCCCCACAAACTTGGCGGTAACTTTACCCACTTATGAAAATACAACGCCTGTGATGCAACGATACACAACACGATGCGACTAAATACCAACATACAAGCGAGCATAGGAACAGCTATGTATCGATACGTAGAAGCGGCTAAGGTTATGAACATTCTAAATCACCTCAAATCACCTTCATCAATTTCAAAACGTCTCCAACACATCACGCATCACAATACTGCAGTCAGCGCAAGACGAGTTCATGAACTTAATGTACGCTGGTGTGGGTTCTGCTACTGATGCACCCGGAAATGCTTGCCTCCGCTGGCTGTTGTTTGCAGGAGCATAGCGCTTGCTCAGAACTTGCATGTCTCAGATTCATATCATAGACCTTTACATCCATGGGAACGTTTTATCTCGTCCTGAAGTTTCTGTTTGTAGATGAGGGTGATACACTTCACAAAAGGTCAGAGTGGAGGTTGTCTATGCCACTGTCATAGATGATACGCCGGTAGAATGTTTTTTTGTATTAAATAAAAACATTTTACATTCTGTGGGAAACTACCTGGCCCCTTTAGTTGCGATAGTGGACTGACAGAAATTGTGCTACTAAAATATGTGAGACTTCTTGACTGATTTATGATTCTTTTCTTCGATGAAACTGCAACCTTTGTTTCGATGCAGCGTTCGGCTAGTTATTCAACTTATTCAACATTCAGGAGTCCTTACTAAACTTTTGGAACTGTAGTGGGTATTGTTACTAAAATCGCTTTCCCCTCTTAGCAAATATATATACGAAGCGTTCTCGATGATCGATCTGCCGTGGAACGCCTTATCAGCTTCTGGTCGTGACAGATGTCATATCCGTCTTGGCGACTGTACCGCCATGCTTTGGAGCATTGCGGGTCAGTCTAACGCCGTGAGTGGTAAGGCGCAGGGAATGCGAGGAGAGAGCTCCATGTCTGTTCGCTGCCCGCCAAAGGTTTCCTTAGGTGGCGTTACGGATTACTTCCATGTGACTATGACGGCACTGAATACAAGCTCGGTATTTTTGCCAATTAAGCAAACGGCTTTCTTTTCACGTGTCGCCCAGGTGAACGAGATATGTGTAGTGGTGGCGAACAGCGATTTCTCATTATTTTCAGGACACCGCCATGCTTTGTTCAGGGGTTAGCGCTGTACAACACATAGGTCTGTCATAATGCAGCTTTCGACGGTTTGTCCGTGGCGTTACAGGCTAACAGTGGCGCTGAAGATCCCCACAGCGAGCACGATCAGCTGGCTCAATAAGGAACGTTAAGACTGGCAGTGTCCTGACTTTGTGACTGGCGACGTATATCCTCGACACGTAAGCAAGTAAACAAGTCATTACATTTCTTGATTCGCAATGACTCAGCTTGAAAGGGCTGGCAGCGCCAAATGGTTAGTCGGTGTTTCGGTATGGTATTTTGCATTGTATTGCATGGCTGGTGCATGCATGTCATGTCGCAGTGCTATGGTGGTAAAAGCATGGGAACTAGGGGACAGTGGAGTAGCGTTCCCCCTACCCCTCCTGCCGCCTACCAACTTTTCACGAATTAACACTGACCATCATGGACGATGCGAAGAAAGAGTCGACTATACCCAGACTGTTATCCCCACCAAATGTTCAGACAGTTTCTACGCCACTGTATGCTGGGACAGGGGAAAGAAGCAAGCCTTCAAATAAATCCATATACTCTCAGACTCACATCGTAGGTGCTGGGTGCCCATGCCTTAGAGAATGCTTCCATCAAATCTTCCTTTCCAAGTCTGCATAATTATCATGAAGGAACATTTATACTAGACAATGGTACACTGCATCAAGAGACATAAGGCTGCGCACACGGACCATTTAGAGACTTGTTCCAACGCCTTCGTTCCGTCTACGGTAAATCATACAACTAAAGTTCAACATAAGATGTTGGTAATAGGAACAAGTGGGCTTATTGAATAGCAATTCACACATACACATCCCCACACTCGCCAATTCACATATTCGTACACCAGTCACAAACACACACACACACACACACACACACACACACACACACACACACACACACACACACACACACACACACACACACACACATCGACGTAAATCCTACACACACGCACCACGTACACCCACACGCACACTCGCACACAGTACGACACTTACCCTACACACATGTACACCCATCCACCCCACACAAACATCGACACATACCCCCAGACATGTACACCCACCCACACACCTACACCCACCCACACACCTACACCCACCCACACACCTACACCCACCCTTACACTTACACCGACACATACACCACACACATACACATACACAAACATACACACTCACACACATGCATGCATACACACACCGACACATATTCCCCACACACACATACCCTCCCCCTAAACACACATACACACACACATGTACACACCTACACGTACCCCCTCCCCACACATACACACCTACCCCCTACAAACACATATTCACTCCTCCCCACACACATATGCACCCCACCCCACCCACCCCCCACACCCATACACACATAGACACAGGCTCTCCTCCCATACTGGCACTCTGTCCGACACACGTGCGCACGTTCGGTGCCTCTCCCTGTCCGGCTGTGGCGGGCTGCTGGCAACCGGCCTGGCCACGCCACCACTAGCTCCGTTATCTTTCTGTCACAATCGATAGCGACGTCGCTCGTATCGTATCTCGGCGCGCCGCGGGCTCGTGCCGGCCGACCAGTGGCCCACTGCCAGCTAGTCGACCTCCACTGGCAGGTCGGCCCGCCAGCCAGCTACACCACCTGACCTGCGACAGGTCCTCACCTGCTGCCCACACTCGGCATCGGGCGCCTACTCGAGACGTTTCGGGGGAATTGACAAACTCTTGTTTTGCTTCTGGTCGGAGAGTAGGTTTGAAGCTGATTTTGAAGAAAAATCATTCTTTTGAAAAAGTATGCTTTTTCAGGGGTGATTCTGGTTTTCATTTTCAGACATCCAAGTTCTGAAGACATTGCATCACATTCGGATTCGCCTATAGCTCAGAGAGTTTGGGGAGGGGGATTCAAACCAGCCCGCTCTCCTTGGGTGCACCTCTGCTCTGCATACGTTACTGCGACCTGATGCCTACGAGTGCTGATGCTTGACAATATCCTCTGAATGTTACACCAGTTTCCCTCGCACTCATTCTTTTAGTGAGGAGAGACTGCAGCATGAACTGTGTACATGTGCAGTCATGACACTGCTTCAGCTATTCTCAGCCACAATTGAAACATTAAACTAGGAAACACAAACATTCAGCACTCGAGAGGAAGGGGTTAGGGCTACTGTACACCGATGAAAAGGTGAGAAGCGTATAAATTATCTGCGAATAGACGTTCTCATTTTCCCTATTCGAATCAAACCACACAAAATGAGCACTCCGTTCGCGATATATTGCGAACACCATTATCAGAAGAGAATGTCTGTGTGTTGATACTTACAAATGTACTTATGTGAAACCACCTTCAAGACTCAGGAATGAGAATAGCTTTTGGTCTCATTTGAAACCAGTCAGACTGAGAATAGCAATTGGTCTCAATATAAACAGCCATGTTCAATTGAGACCAGTTCCAAATGCCACTCTGACTTCGCGGGTCGTAAATGTACTCGTGCAAAACCACAACTGCAAAGCCTCAATAAGATGATTCTTGTTCTCGCTGAAGCCTGTTGAACTGAGAATAGCTACTGTGTTCAACATTCGAAGCTGCTACTCAAGTGAGACTAGTTTCAGGTTTCATATTAATAATACACACCTCAACTGAAAGTGGTGATTGATATAAATGTTCCTCGCTGTTCTGATATGAAGATTCTTTCAGGTCTAAATATCGTTTTATTTTGATATTGCAGCTAAAACAGGACAGATGAACAGTTGCCCTTTTCCAGTGTCAGATGACATACTTCAATGCACAGCTCAGGGTGTGCGCACACTTATCGCCGGCGTCATCTGTCACACATGCCGCTCATCGCTGCCTCAGAGGATGATGTCCTGGCTAAGGCCAGCGAAGTCATGAAAAGGGCCTGTGAGCGCCACAACATTCTGTTTATTTGCAAAATACATTCCAAAAATGTACCATGGAAACAGGCATGCCTTTGCATCAAATATCATGGTCGTTTCCATCTTCGCTACGTCACTCGCAGACAGCAATCCTGAACTTCGGAAAATGCCTTGGCATGCTGTTGACCTGTCAAAGCATAAAGGAGGCACCGGAAGCTCCAATAATGTATGTCGAGAGCAAGCTCAGGTAGAACGCAAATGTGCCCGTTGTTTTCCACGCCGAGCACTGGGGCTAATTTATCTTGGAATATATATGTTACAACAGCCCATGGGGTACAGAGGATAAACATGCCAAAGTTATGGTCTTTATGGTCTCTGCCACCGCCGAACCGTGTTCAACCTTGACGGGACTGTCGGACAGTGCCAATCGACGGCTGGAGATAGTTCAGAGAGAATGTGAGAGAAATGTGACGGTGAGAAGCCCAGCTAAGATGCTGGTCGAGGAGGACACCTTACACTCTAACGGTGGGACGTAGTTTCACAGTGATCGCAGATCGAAGTGTGCAGATGATTATGGAGGGCAATGGTGAGTTGAATCGCATGACATTATAGTCCTTTAAATAATTGTATACAGCTGATAACTATGCTTCCTCGCATTATATATCTGGTTTTCTGCAGGGTGGGAATTAAGAAAACTCCTTTAGCAACCACTAATAACTTGTGGGACGACAGTTACAGTGAAGCATTGTGAATGTGTGCAATCATGTTTTATTGCGCTCAAATGTTTTACACACCGTTTCCATTGGGTATAATAGTATTCTGCAAACAGCACTAGCCATTTTCCGTGTGTTCACCGAACCGAACAGCGGTGCTCGGAATACAGCACGTGTATCTGCACATGTTAAAATAAGTGAAGCATGTGCTGAATCCCGAACACGATCCTAAGCATTTTAATACCGCATGGCTACACTTGGCGAGGGTAGATCCAGTAAATATAATTGGGGATGGTGTAGAAGAAAAAACGGTGTTCGGAATACAGCACGTGTATATGCACGTATTAAAACAAGTGATGTGTGTGTTCAATTTCGAACACAAACTTATCCATTTTATGACCGCATAGTTAAATTTGGCAAGTAGTTATCATTGGGAAGGGGCGCAGAAGAAAAACTGCACCGTTTTGGATTGAAAAGGTTCCCCTTCAGTAACCTTCAGCCTACCCCTCCCCACGTAGCGATCTTTTTGCGACGAAGGCACCCCTCCGAGGAAAGGCGCCCCTTCCCCAATGATGATTACTTGTTCCGCCCTTCCAAAGTGCAACCCTGAGGGCTTAACATGCTTCTTAATCCCGTGTTCGGAATTCAGCACACACTTCACTAGCTTCAACGGGCGCAGATACACGTGCCGTATTCCTGGCACCTGTATTCCTGTTGGGTTCTGGGAACACACGGAAAATCGCCTATGTTGTTTCCCGAACACGTTTATCCCCAATGAAGACGGTGTTTAAAACATATGAGCCCAATAATACATGATTGCACAAAATCACAAGGCTTCACTCTAGGTGTCGCTGCATAAGTTATTAGGAGCCGCTAAAGGAGTAACATTTTGAGCGTTGGAAATTGCCGCGCTAACATTTTACCAGATATATGATTGAGGGAAGTATTGCAAGCAACTGTAGACAATTGTTAAAGGAATATAATGGCATGCAATTAGACTTACCATTGTTCTCCATAATTATCTGCACACATTGACTACAGGGACTGTGAGGCTATAACTGGGTAACTCAGGTTATATTGCATAGCAATGGCCGCCGGACGTAATTGGAAGAAGAGGGACGATGAGTCCAGCATCTATTTTAATGGTAGCCGCAACTTGAAAAAAATTTGAGACCTACATTATTTCTCACGATATCTCAATATAATTACGCATGCATACTGAGAAACTTTCTACATCTATGACATCAATCCGCACAATACAGGCTCTCATTGCCTTAAAGCTGCACTCATTGAACACGCTAGTCCGATAACTCTCCTTTCGTGAGCAACATAACGAACATGTTCCCAAACCGTTTATTTTTCAGTGTAACTCCTCCGTGCGCCTTAGTTCACATGCAAAATGGATATTCCACCAACGTAGGTGGGCTGGTGGACTAGTGTTCCGCAGCTCTGTGTCGTAACAGAAGGTGAGCCGGTGGACTAGTGGTCATCAGCTCGGTGTAGTAACAGAAGAGCTGCGGGTACGAGACTCGAGATATCAGGAACGCACAAAGGATAAGAAAACGAAAGACGTCTGCAACAAGTGAGACTTAAGCACATGAGAAAGGAAACCACTTTTCAGAAGGCATGATGATGTGCTTAATTGTGAGGAAGTTCACTGGGGATATGCGATGACCCTCAATCCCTCCCCTATGCTCCAAGACCCTTGAACATGGCACCTTCCGGACCGTCTCTAAAATAACTGCTTTGCTATCCATTCGCTGCTGGCTCTTTGGTACTCCCCTGAATCCGTGTCAGTTCATCTCGTCTGACTTCGTCTCATCTCATCTTGTTAAGTCTCATCTCGTCTGGTCTTATCTCGTCCAGTCTCACCTCGTCTAGATTCATCTCGTCTTGTCTCACATCGTCTAGTCCCATCTCGTAGAGTCTCATCTCGTCTAGACTCATCTCATCTAGTCTCATCTCGTCTAGACTCATCTCTTCTGATCTAATCTCGTCTAGTTCCACCTCGTCTAGTTCCATCTCATCTAGTCTCATCTCGTTTAGTCCCATCTCGTCTAGCTAGGAGCAAGGGTGAAGCTCGAGCGAGTCATGGAACAGAAGTTCAACTGCGTGGTTCGACTCGGCCAGCTCGACCTTCTGACGGTGATAACTATTTTCGTTGCAGCGTTTCGCGTTCTAATTTATTCATGCATGGTCAGATATTTTGTCACGTGAATAGAGTAGCTGCGGCAGTTCCGCTCCCGGGAAAACTTGACAGCCATTAACGGTGCAACAAAGCGTTTTATATTATAGCTTACTCACCCAGAGCCAGATATTCTCTTTTCAATTTAAGATTTATGGACTTTCATCACATTACTTCTCTTAAGTACTCTCAATTTATGTTCAAAGATCTGCGGCGATATTGGCGAGCGCGGGCACATAGGTCATGCATCTCTGACCGACGTCAGCACTCGCCATCTGTCCCACGTGGCAAAGCCTTAGCTTGCATCCCGGGGTTTCAACTTCCGGTCCACGGATGGATGACGAGTTGTATTTCTGCCATGAGTAATGCAATTTCGTCAGTGCATCCTATCTAATACCACTTTAGATATTAGACATCTACAATTATGCTACTTGTCCTGACATAAAAAGAAATACAGCAATTCGGAAATACAGCAAATCAGCAAATACAGTAAATTCGGAAGAGGATGTACAGATTTTCAACGCGTTAATGGGCGCCAATTATATTCCTGCAACAAAATATACGTGTGGTCACGTGAGTACCCTCCACCTCCCCTTGCATGAACCTATGCGGAAGGGTAGTGCCATTCATTTTCAGAAATCAACACCTGTACAAATAACTGACCACTGGATACCAGTAGCAGCTATTAAAATTCATGTCATAAAATTGGTCGTCATGTCACACTGTCAGGTTAGGCAGGCTATAAATATTATTGCCATCCTGTTGTAAGCAAGGTAAAGCAACTGAGTTCTTGCTAAAAGTGAGCCTGCAAGTACGTTGTCAGATATTCGTGTAAATGAGATACAGTTAAAATAGTTACACTCGAATAAAAATAAGTGAGCTGGTAATTATACAAGCCATTTTAGCATGAGGTCTGTAGGCACCAGTGACTGCATGGGAAAAGATAATCTGCTCAGGGCTTAGCAATACAAATAACTCAGCATATTCCATCCATGCGGTCAGGAGCATGTGGATATATGCCGGTGTCACTTTCTATATGATCAAGGAGGATCAAATTATCATTTGGAATTTGGCTTCCTGAACGAAACATAACTTGTAGTTTTTAATCAATTTCAAATAGGTTTCTTACAGAGGTCAAAGGTTCTGGTCAACAGAGGTCATATGTCGGAATGAAAAGGTTTAGATCAACTGGATTAGCTTAGGTTAGATCGCCCAAGTTATTGCAATTTAACAACATGATGTTGATTTTGCTATGGGTACTGGAAAGTGTGACATTCTTGATCATTACCACTTTTGGGAATAAAATGAGAATAATTCAGAATGTTTGAAAACTCAAAATGAAGTGGCCAAGATCAAAGACGTTTCGGTCTTGAGGTGGTTGTTGTTGCTGCCTATTTGCCTCCCCTCTCACTGGCTGGCTGTATCTGCCAGTGCTTCCATTCCAATGCAGAAACCAACATACACTCCCTAGTTTATTCTGCTTTTCACCTATATGGGGAAAGTCTGTCGAAGAAGCCCCTGGGTAATTGAGTGTAAATCAGAAAAGAAGGTGTAAGGACTGGGGTTGTTGAGGCTTACTTGGCAACTATCATTTCTTTGATAAATCACATATCTGCAAGATATTCACTATCAATTCTACGCCATGACGTAGCATTGACACAACAGATGATGTGGACTCATTCAGTAATGAAGTGATGGTAGGTGATCCGAAATCAATAGGTTTCCGGTGATCAAGTATTATGTTAGGTTAGTTTTCATTTTTAAATCTTACATCATGCTATATTATCTTCACCACCCAACAAGTTAGGTTTTCTGCATGTTTCCAATATTTTAAGGGAGGGCAAAGGATAACATATATCTCCGTAGCCATGAGTATGTATTGGTTTCTCTGGTCGTATTTTTAAAGGTTATTTGAATGGTCTCAATGTTCTTTGCTTGGTAAAGTTGCTGCTTCATGAATGATAAGTATTTCAACTTGAATTGCATATACCTAGAGTCGCTCTCATCCACCAAATGCATATCAAATGCATTGAAATCACCTTAAAAAACTTTGATAGCTAACAATTGCCATCTGATCGTTCTGTGTAATTAACGTAAATAGGGAGAATTGCAGGTAACCATACAACTTCGGTACCAACCTGCATGACATCCTGATAGAACCACAGTTTGTGGATCCTTCGCGGACGCCACCTCCTTCCTCCATGCATGCAGCTGACTTTGAGAGTGCTGAAGATCCACCCGGTGATTCATGAGGCGTCGCCTTCTCCTACGCAAGAGACTGAAGGCCGATGATCCAACTTTGCGGTTTCTTCCGTCGTACCTTCCATGGAAACTGTAAAGTTCCTCTGGCATTCAGCTAGGTGTTGTCCACAGACCCAAACCATGAATCCAGCATGGGCCACGTGCAATCCTGCTTCAACATCCATTTCCGCATCAGCGAGATATCAGTCGTGCTCGTCAGTACTCCTGCTACCAAACTCCTTCGAATTCACTGATACGCTGATTCTCTACTTCTCTGTCCAACAACCTCTAACTACGCGGATCACTGGCGATACACTGTGCCTGTATGCACCGCTGCTCGAAATAGGTGCGTCATAAGCACTTCTTTTGAAAGGGCCGCGCGATCGGAACTTTTGCGAATCGACCGGATCGTAAACTTCCGATTGCGCTGACCTGCTCATGTAGACGGGGTAATTGGTGCACGATGTTGTGATATTGGCACGGCCAGCCGTCACTGTACCGTAGTACTGCGATGTCGCAGTGTCGCCATGAGGGGGTGTCGAGGTACCCAAGTTTTGCCGTGTGGAATGGCTGCAGTGTCGCAGCGTCGCAGTTTCTGGCTGTTATGATGTCGAGTTGTGTCAAGATATTGGATGCTAAGGCATTCAGATATCACGGTTTCGAGGTGCCGAGGTGTCCAAGCGCAGCTGTGTCGAGGTGTTGAGGTGTCCAGGCGCCGCGGTGTCAAAGTGTCGAGGTGTCGAGGTGTCGAGGTGTCGAGGTGTCGAGGTGTCGAGGTGTCGAGGTGTCGAGGTGTCGAGGCGCCGCGGTGTCGAAGCGCCGCGGTGTCGAGGTGCTGAGGTGTCGAGGTGCCGAGGTGTTCACGCACTGCGGTGTCGAGGTGCTGAGGTGTTCAGGCGCCGCGGTGTCGAGGTGTTCAGGCGCAGCTGTGTCGAGGTGTCGAGGTGCTGAGGTGTTCAGGCGCCGCGGTGTCGAGGTGTCGAGGTGTCGAGGTGTCGAGGTGTCGAGGTGTCGAGGTGTCGAGATGCTGAGGTGTTCAGGCGCCACGGTGTCGAGGTGTCGAGGTGTCGAGGTGTCGAGGTGTCGAGGTGTCGAGGTGTCGAGGTATCGAGGTGCTGAGGTGTTCAGGCGCCACGGTGTCGAGGTGCCGAGGTGTCGAGGTGTCGAGGTGCCGAGGTGTCGAGGTGCTGAGGTGTCCGGGCGCCGCGGTGTCGAGGTGTCGAAGTGTCGAGGTGCCGAGGTGTCGAGGTGTCGAGGTGTCGAGGTGTCGAGGTGCCGAGGTGTCGAGGTGTCGAGGTGCCGAGGTGTCGAGGTGTCGAGGTGTCGAGGTCCTGAGGTGTCCGGGCGCCGCGGTGTCGAGGTGTCGAGGTGTCGAGGTGCCGAGGTGTGGAGGTGCTGAGGTGTCGAGGTGTCGAGGTGCCGAGGTGTCGAGGTATCGAGGTGTCGAGGTGCTGAGGTGCCCGGGCGCCGCGGTGTCGAGGTGTCGAGGTGACTAGGCTCCGCGGTGTCTCGGTATTCCGGTGTCACAATATTGAGGCATAGTCCTGTCATTATGTTGAGGTGTCACGGTGAAAAGGTGTCGAGGTGTCCAGACGCCGCTGTGTCGCTGTGTTCAGGTGTTACGATGTTGAGGCATCGTCCTGTCATTATGCTGGGGTGTCACGGTGACAAGGTGTCGAGGTGCTGCAGCATTGAGTCATCGCAGTATCGAGGTATTGTAGTGTCCCGTTGTGGAGGTGTTGCGATATCGATGTGCCACGATTTCAAGGTGTTACAGTTACGCGGTGTCAAGGTGTTACAGTGTCGAGGTGCCACGATTTCAAGGTGTTACAGTTACGCGGTGTCAAGGTGTTACAGTGTCGAGGTGCCACGATTTCGAGGTGTTACAGTTACGCGGTGTCAAGGTGTTACAGTGTCGAGGTGTCACGATTTCGCGGTGTCAGTGTGCTTGCGTGTCGAGTGTGCTTGCGTGTGGATGTGCTACGGTCGGTCGCGTTTCCCAGGTGTCGAGATGCTATAGATGCGCGGTGTCAAGGTACTGAGGTGTTGAGGTGCCGTGGTGTCGAGGTATTGCGGCTGCGCGGTGTCAAGGTGCTACGGTGTCGTGGTGCCGTGGTATCGAGCTGCTATGGTCGGTCGCGTGCTACAATGTTGCGATGTTGCCGTGTCGAAACAAATACTCGCCACCTCCACCAACCGACAAATTGGCAACCACCACGGACTGATTGGCTTCGTCGTTCCCCAATGGGCTCAATGGGTATGACCCAATGCGAAGTGGGATTGGGTGACAATTAGCTGATGCTGCCCGGTCCCAGCTGGCAGCCAGCATCGATTATCGAACGCTGCATTGCACTTTGATGGGGCAGGTGACAGTGGTGCGCGGCATGCTGTCCACAGAGGAAGGGCACAGGTCTGCCGCCAGTGGCAGGCGACAGTGGTGCGCGGCATGCTGTCCACAGAGGAAGGGCACAGGTCTGCCGCCAGTGGCAGGCGACAGTGGTGCGCGGCATGCTTTCCACAGAGGAAGGACACAGGTCTGCCGCCAGTGACAGGCTACAGTGGTGCGCGGCATGCTTTCCACAGAGGAAGGACACAGGTCTGCCGCCAGTGACAGGCTACAGTGGTGCGCGGCTTGCTGTCCACAGAGGAAGGGCACAGGTCTGCCGCCAGTGACAGGCGACAGTGGTGCGCGGCATGCTGTCCACAGAGGAAGGACACAGGTCTGCCGCCAGTGACAGGCTACAGTGGTGCGCGGCATGCTGTCCACAGAGGAAGGGCACAGGTCTGCCGCCAGTGACAGGCTACAGTGGTGCGCGGCATGCTGTCCACAGAGGAAGGGCACAGGTCTGCCGCCAGTGACATGCTACAGTGGTGCGCGGCATGCTGTCCACAGAGGAAGGGCACAGGTCTGCCGCCAGTGACAGGCTACAGTGGTGCGCGGCATGCTGTCCACAGAGGAAGGGCACAGGTCTGCCGCCAGTGACAGGCGACAGTGGTGCGCGGCATGCTTTCCACAGAGGAAGGACACAGGTCTGTCGCTAGTGGCAGCGAATTGCACACGTGTGCAGTCATTGAGCATATTAGTCGTCAACGAGTCTCACTTGTGCTAGTTTCCGACCAGGGAGTGTGCTTAACAATGTTTCCGATGAACTCGTCACACACATGAACCAACTTGGTAAAATGCTAGTTCAATTCAGGACCGCGCATCACAAAATAGCACTGCCAGATGTGTCAGTTGTGTGCCCCTAAAACTGCGCGAAGAATACAGTGGCTACAGTTCGCTGTTGCGTGCCTCCTATACGAGAAGCATCAGATGATCAGAGCATCAGAGCTGTGTAGATTGATGTGTCATTGCGTCTTGCTCTGTGCAAACCTCATTACATGAAAGCCAATAACGTCCGAAAGATTTGAGCGCAACTGCGGATACCGAGCAGCTGGCCAACTTCTAGGACGGCCGACGGTGCAGTTGCGCCAGTGGACGTCGCCAATTTAATCTCCTGGATGTCACCGTCCATTTGCAGATGCGTGTTTGGATCAGTTGCGTCGCTTCACAACTTAGTTTCAAGCCATTGCAAGCAGCATCTGATTATCAGTTCTGCTTAGGGTCCGCGCCCGAAGCGGATTTTATTAGCTGACAAGGGACATTAGTGGCAGAGGGCGGTATTATATCCGAGCGCTGGGCTGAATTATCCCTGGCTGTGTCGGACCTGAAGCAGCACTTCCCAGTTTAACAATCGGATTTACCGGTGAATGGACGACAAATGAAACCTTTCAAACTCTCTGTGAACTGTTGAAGCTGGCGCCGCTTCCGGAGGGTGTGTGGGGAGAGCGCGCGGCGGTGTCTTGCGTGTCTGGCCTGTCGAGTGGCGCTGGTCGCAGCCGAGAACAAAATGCTGCAACTCTCCTCACTAGTGGCTGACGCCAGCCTTACACTGAGGCCGGAGGAAAATCCGATGGTGTTTCACATTCAACACAAACAATTTCCGCTAATTGATCCTCGCACATGGAACATGTTAATCATGCAGTATCCATCCAGCAGGAACTACGCACAAAACAGCTTTTGCTGGAATAATATTAGAGCACACATGCAAATGTAAGAGTCTGTTTGGACGTTGGGAAAGGAAAGTAATTTAACCTGAATAAACTTTAATAAACTGCTGATTTACATACACGTCATGGATGGCACTCATATTGCATTATAATTAACAAGATTGTTTAGATACAGGAGTATCGCGATGTTGTAGCTCCCTGTGGATTATTGACATTCATAGGTGAGAATTCGAAGAGTGCATATTGAGGAATCCAAAGCATATCCGAACATTACCAATAAAGCTTTCACCACCAAGCCAAGATTCCTCGTTCTGCCCAGAGAAAAACCACCAGGGAGAAACTCTCAGACAAAATACCAGCAGTATCCCACTGAGCCGATAAATTTATTGCTGCTAATAAAGGCGGCCTTTTTCGGAGCTTCCTCAAGCAGAGATCGATGTGCCTGCAAATAAATACATAAAGAAGTCAACGTTCTGTACTTTTTGCCGGCTTATTCCCATACTACATGCGCCATTTCATTTTCGTGTGCTTAACCATTGAATGGACGGTGACAGAAAGAAAAAAGTCTGCTGGTGGGTTACACATGGTAGGTTTGATCAGAGAATGTTACTCAGCTATATATTGCCGCATGCCACGCTATTTGCAGATGTGAAATTTCGAGAAAGCAACGTAGCTAGATAAATGTGCATTTTAAAGTTTATGGACTCCCTCATCGTTGCTGATGGGGACATCTTGTAAATTTTTTAAATTTTTATCTGTGGGACCAGATGCTCGGGAGAATCTCATCTTTTCACTAAAGGAGATGTGAGAATGTTGTGTAAAGCGGAGACAGCAGACATTACACAATATAAAGATATGCTCTGATCTCATGCTTTAATTTAAAAAAGGTAGCAAAGAAAATGTTTTTTTTTAACCAAAGTTTCAGCCTTTTCGTGACTGCCTCGAAGCACTGGTGACACATTAAAGTACCTCCTTAAATTATGTCCTAATTTAAATTTCCAGAGTAAGTAAAGGGTTTATCTTCTCCGTGATAAGTTGTTTATAGTGCCCACAGGACATTAGCAAGTATTTATGTCTATTTACGAGTCAGGCACCTTTTTTGGACGGATCACGACCTAATATCGGCCTAATAACGGCATGTCTTCATATTTAGAAGGTTATTGAAATCCTCTTTGTGCATGCAAATAACCTTGTAATACTTCGCAGGCCAATGCGATGTCTGCAATAATGCATGCTTTGAGGTACGCTGTGTGTGAAATGGTGTGCTGTATGCACTACGCAGGCTGAATAACAAATCCAACTCTATGCCATCGTATCTTATCATAGAACGATTAACAGTACAGTTTCCTTCACTTTCATATTTTTCCAGGTTGGAAAGTTGCATGCATGCACACCTACATACATGTAATGACATCTATATCTATCTATATGCCTATATACATGTACATTTATATATATATATATATATATATATATATATATATATATATATATATATATATATATATATATATATACATATATATATATACATACGTATCATCATCATGTCTTATCCTGTACTTACAGTACTCTCGATAATATCACTACGACATGATGTTAAGATATTTCGTTTAATGGCGATGACGAGCGCTATGCCTTATCACACAAATATTACTCTCCTGGTGTTCATGTCAAATGTGTCTCTTCGCTTAGTACATCCACCATACTTTCTATTATTCGTTTTTTTCTGGGTCTCCGGTACATTATAACGACTACGTATCTTCTTGCCGCATTTCCTCGAAGTTCTCTACATTTTAATCCCCTGAACCATGCCCTGCCGGGGTGATGTATATTGCAGTAGAGAGACCAGTGATGATCCCAGACCCGCTGATGACGCGAGCCCATCTCTATGCGTTTTTTGCATGAACATGCATGGTTCAAAGTAATGTGTTATGATACCATGGTACGTGAAAATGCTGCCTTGAACGACACTGAGTGCTTTAAGTTCCAGTGCGAATCCGAAGCCCAGGCGTTGTATATACATGTTTCGCGTGACATTAACATAGGTTGGCCTTAGGCAGTCTCTGCAGCGAAATTTCGGCAACATTTTGAATATTGTTGAAAACGGTCTACATCGGCTGTGTATGGCTATACTGTGTACATAGCGTTGCTTCTGGAGAGGTCTGAAGATACTTCTGCGGGCGATCAACCTGACATACGTGCGCACAGCTCTCAGCGTCTTCCCGTGAACAGCACAGGTGGCGGGCAGCGTGGAGCAAGTCCACCTGCAGCTGCGCCAGCCGGTTGCGTGACGGTCAAATCTATCTGGTGTTGCGTATTTCTGCGTGTGGCGGTGCCAACGATTCTCGGCACGCACGACTCGGCGCCCAGTTTACACGTCTCTGCGTGGTTTACAGTCGTCCAACATAGGCGTGCAGCGAAGATGTTGCGACAATGGGATTTCTTGTGAATTATTTCATAAATCATACGGCTAAATCCGGTACAGATTCCGGCTAATCAGATTAGTATCAAGATGCATCAAGAAATGAATGGGAAATAAGTATCGATTAAGAGCAAGGAAATTCGTTGCAATGCACGGCTCGGGACGGTTTTTTTGAAGGTTTGCTATTGACATTCGAACGCGTTAGCATTCGCACCTCCGGCGGTCCTCGCCAACTTCGCCGGTCCGGGGGGGGGCAGATGTTTACCCCCCTAAGATCTCTGGAACTATGCTAGCTGGGGACAAACAGAAAACGACGTTGATTAGCTGGTGACAGGCTCTATCGAAAGCGTCTCGGTCATTTTTTTTTCGCTCAGGTCAATATTCAGGTCACTGGGTCATCATAGGTCAAATTCGACCAGATCGGGTGGAACTCTCAGATATTGACACATATGGAGCTGAATACTGTTAAATAATGCGGAATATTGCAAATGGTAGTTTCTGTATGGTGTCTGTCTGAGTTGAAAGTGATGGCTATCCAGTGTTAAGCAATATTAAATTATATCGATATAAAATGTCTTCGACAATGCGTCCGCGACCGTCTGCATGTAAACCAAGATGTGTATTGTAAATATCCTAATGATGTATCGACGGGTAAGAAGCATGCTTCGCGAATTACAGCAAACAATTGGAGCGAGAATACTAATGAATGCCTTCATTTCGGCCCATTTTGATTCTAAACTATAACAGTTCCGCCGTAGAAAAGCAAGCATTTTGGAGCATAGAAATCAATGTGTGTCTATACCTTTCGGCGCATGCCTCAGCCACCCGTGAAGGGTTCACCCTTCACGGCCAGGCCAGGCGAGCATATGGGTTAAGCACGAGCGGTCCCGGTGTACCCGCCCGTTCTGTCCGGCTGACCGGCGAGATCACGGCTGCCGGCCATAGCCGTGGGCGATGCTCGCCGGTTGACAAGAGTCGGCCGAATCACGTGGGTGCCGGTGGACGCTGTACGCGTCGGGTTTGGATGCGGAGCCGACTACTTTTCGCGGGAGTAGTATGAGTTTTTTATCGGGAGTTGTCCGTTCGGTGTTCGTGATCGGTGTAAGTTTGGTAAGAGGTGCCAGGCCGGAGATCATCTCAGTGTGTGTCGAGCAGGACGTGGTGTGCACACGAGGGGTGATGCTGGCCGCCTGGGCAGTGATGCTGGCCACCTGGGCAGTGATGCTGGCCGCCTGGGCGTAAGTTTCAGTGGAGCGAGAGAGCGAGAGGAAGCCTCGACGGTTCACCAAGCTTGAGGATACGAAACGCCGGTGGTGGTCTTCACGGCGCACACCTCCTCTCGTCGCCAAACTGGATAGAGATTGGGCGTGGTGAGATGGTCAGAGGTGTGGCATTTAAGGCAGTGGACTTGTTTGAAGCAGGCTGAGTCAGAATTGGGCGGCTCGCCACATTTGAGGCATCGGGCTGGTTGGCGGAATATTTTACTGTCGTGACCGAAACGCTGGTAAGTAAAACATCGGGGTAGAATCTGGATGAAGACTCGGACTTGGTAGCGGAAGTAGCCAGCGAGGAGGGTTTTTGGGAAGAGTGATAGTGCTAAAGAGTGATAGCACTAGGAGACTCGTGTCACGGTTCGGACCATCTTTGAAGGAGGTGATGTGGCGGACGTGGGTCACCCTCCGGCCTGAGTTCCGCTTATGCACCTGCTTCAGACGTAAAGCGGAGCTACGGTGCGAAAATGGTGTCTTGGTGGTGTTGAGGTTGGAGTGGAGAGTGATTGTGACTGATTTACCAGACCATTTGGTGGTGCAAAGTAAGGTTTGATTTGGTCTCTGGTTTAGACTTTGATGGTTTGATGATTCCCTTGTCAGGATGCAGGACCCATTGTCAGGATTGACTAAGGAACAGATGGCGAGGAGTTCCTTAGTTGACCAGAAAAAGTTGACGCGACGGAAGAAAGCGGTTTCCTCGACAGGCTTGACGACTATGTTTAAGCCAGCACTATCGAGGTAGGGTTCGGCGGATTTAATTGGGCCAGGATGGGAGAGTGTGGTCTGGTTCGAGCGCGGGTCATAGGCATGGAACGTGATTGTCTGGTCCGGATCTGGTGACGTGGTTATAGTCTTAGGACGAACATGGATCAGCGAGGCACAAAGGACTTCCATGGCGGCATACAAAGGAACAGTGCGGCGCAGGTCATCAACGGTTGTATCAAGAGAGGAGCATCAGGGGCAAAGTCCGGGGTGGCGTGATGGTGATGAGGTATGGTCAGTGGAGGAAATTTTGATTCTCAGTGTGGCATCGAACTGGGGTCGTTGCCATTGTGTTTTCTTCATTTTAAGAAAAAGTCTACCTAACGAAATCTACACCAACACAATACATACACCCAGGCACGGGGAACGAAAGTACTATAATGGCGAAGACCATGTGGGATGACGGGTATCACCCCAAATGAAAAGAAATGTGCAAAGAAAAAGGCGACGAGTGTCGCCACACACGAAAATGGAAAATACACCAACTGCGAATTCAGCAGTCGATTATGCCACACTGGCACGGCTGAGTGACCAGTCAACTTCGGATATCAGGCAGCAAATCGCACCGAACACTCATTGACGGCTGTTACGTCACCGTTGTACCTGGTAGTGATGGTGATGTCAGTTTTCCCCAGTGATGACTAAGAAGTCATTTATTTCTCTGGTAATAACTGGGACGGCCTTGTTTTCCCCGGTAGCGACTGCCTCATCCCACCGTCGACGCTACACACAACATTCCAGTTATTCCAGCCGGCCCGCTGATAGGCGCCTCAACTGTCAGTATCACTCCCAACGTCGCTCTCCCTGGGCCCAGGTCAGCGGCCCACTGAGAGGCACCTCAACTGTCAGTATCACTCCCAGCGTCGCTCTCCCTGGGCCCAGGCCAGCGGCCCACTGAGAGGCATCTCGACTGTCAGTGTCACTCCCAGCGTCGCTCTCCCTGGGCCCAGGCCAGCGGCCCACTGAGAGGCACCTCAACTGTCAGTATCACTCCCAGCGTCGCTCTCCCTGGGCCCAGGTCAGCGGCCCACTGAGAGGCACCTCAACTGTCAGTATCACTCCCAGCGTCGCTCTCCCTAGGTCCAGATCAGCGGCCCACTGAGAGGCACCTCAACTGTCAGTATCACTCCCAGCGTCGCTCTCCCTGGGCCCAGGCCAGCGGCCCACTGAGAGGCACCTCAACTGTCAGTATCACTCCCAGCGTCGCTCTCCCTGGGCCCGAGCAAGCGGCCCATTGAGAGGCACCTCGACTGTCAGTATCACTCCCAGCGTCGCTCTCCCTGGGCCAGAGCCAGCGGCCGACTGAGAGGCACCTCAACTGTCAGTATCACTCCCAGCGTCGCTCTCCCTGGGCCCAGGCCAGCGGCCCACTGAGAGGCACCTCAACTGTCAGTATCACTCCCAGCGTCGCTCTCCCTGGGCCCAGGTCAGCGGCCCACTGAGAGGCACCTCAACTGTCAGTATCACTCCCAGCGTCGCTCTCCCTGGGCCCAGGCCAGCGGCCCACTGAGAGGCACCCCAACTGTCAGTATCACTCCCAGCGTCGCTCTCCCTGGGCCCAGGCCAGCGGCCCACTGAGAGGCATCTCGACTGTCAGTGTCACTCCCAGCGTCGCTCTCCCTGGGCCCAGGTCAGCGGCCCACTGAGAGGCACCTCAACTGTCAGTATCACTCCCAGCGTCGCTCTCCCTGGGCCCGGGCCAGCGGCCCGCTGATAGGCGCCTCAACTGTCAGTATCACTCCCAGCGTCGCTCTCCCTGGGCCCAGGTCAGCGGCCCACTGAGAGGCACCTCAACTGTCAGTATCACTCCCAGCGTCGCTCTCCCTGGGCCCAGGCCAGCGGCCCATTGAGAGGCATCTCGACTGTCAGTATCACTCCCAGCGTCGCTCTCCCTGGGCCCGGGCCAGCGGCCCACTGAGAGGCACCTCAACTGTCAGTATCACTCCCAGCGTCGCTCTCCCTGGGCCCGGGGGCCAGCGGCCCACTGAGAGGCATCTCGACTGTCAGTGTCACTCCCAGCGTCGCTCTCCCTGGGCCCGGGCCAGCGGCCCGCTGATAGGCGCCTCAACTGTCAGCATCACTCCCAGCGTCGCTCTCCCTGGGCCCAGGTCAGCGGCCCATTGAGAGGCACCTCAACTGTCAGTATCACTCCCAGCGTCGCTCTCCCTGGGCCCAGGTCAGCGGCCCACTGAGAGGCACCTCAACTGTCAGTATCACTCCCAGCGTCGCTCTCCCTGGGCCCGGGGAACAGCGGCCCACTGAGAGGCATCTCGACTGTCAGTGTCACTCCCAGCGTCGCTCTCCCTGGGCCCGGGCCAGCGGCCCACTGAGAGGCACCTCAACTGTCAGTATCACTCCCAGCGTCACTCTCCCTGGGCCCGGGGGCCAGCGGCCCACTGAGAGGCACCTCAACTGTCAGTATCACTCCCAGCGTCGCTCTTCCTGGGCCCGAGCCAGCGGCCCACTGAGAGGCTGTGCTACTGACTCAACTGTCGGTAGCACACCCGGCGCAGCTCTCCCAGGGCCCATTAATATAGATGGCACGACGGTGGCGACTCCATGTGATATAGGTGGCGCCAGTCCCCATGTATGGAGTGTCTTCATGTATATCTTTACTTCCTGAATCCATGGCTGATCTCTGAGCTACCCAGTGCATGGTATATGCAGTTTTAATGAATATATGGAACCACTCGCTGTAATACCATCCAACTATTCCACGCGTTGATACCATCGAAGTAGTGCTTGTCGGAGTACACTTCGTAATGTGTATCTACGGAGAATAGTTTCGGAGACCCGTGGGTCGGAACTGGCGACCATGACATCACTTCCTCTCCCCTAGGTCCGGCCAGCTCATTTGACAACACGCCCACATACACACCACTTTAAGGAGTTGTTTATGTTTCATAGTTGGGAGAACTTCCGACAGATATGGTAAGGTAAACCTAGATAATGCCGCTGGGTATTGATGGCCACCTCCATGTCAAGATAATCATTAATTACTGATGGCATCAGACACTATTTCTGCGCCTCGATGCTGCGTGTGTTTGAAGAGGCATGGTAGTTGCCAAAGTCCTCTTACCTTCTGCTTGGTGTTTTAAAATCAGCATTTCTTTTTTTTTCGCAATTATCCACTGTCACCAGTAAGCAATTTAGCACGCGCCCTGGAGGACCTCTGAAAAATTTAGCGCATTGGAGGTGGGGGATTCCGCTGCCCCAAAATATTTCGGCTACTATTGAAGCTGGAGCAACGAAATTCGCAGGGTGGATGGGTACGATAGTGAATTATATTTGTGTACATTTCATTAGACAATATCTTCGAAGTCAAATGAGGTAAAAATGTATTAATGTTCTGGTTTTGCGTGGCTTGGCTTGTCATTGTTATGGATCGCTGTGATCTTGTATAAATGTTCCAACATGGGCACCAATGATGTTTTGAACATTACTAATGATGCAATACAGATGCTACACCCGGCATATGGCTTCAGGTCACCTATATAATATCACTTTATCAGGTCATTATCTGCTCCAGTTACCGGGACCGGACCGCCCGTCCGACTGCTCCGTCGGGCGGCTCGGCGCAATAGGCTTCGCAAAGAAAGAGAGAAGTACATGAATAAAGTATGGAGACGTTTAGGTACACAATGACAAACAGTAGTTTTCAGGATGTGTAGGGCGTACATTGCAAAGTTACATCAATCGCAAGGCAGTCATTTGCATTTATGGCAACATTCCAGTTAATAAAGTTTGCTTCCTTTCGTCTGTCGTGAACTTGACCTGACTTGACTTCGGTGACCTAGCATGACTTTGAAGCTATGTAGCATAACAATATGCCTCAAACACGTCGCTAGTGTTGCCAAGAACACTTCCCTTTTGCCAATATACGAGAAGCGCATCAGCGCCGATTTTTGAAGTCTGGCGTTGCGAATTGTTTTTGTTTTTTTAATTACTTTAATGGACCCTAACTGAAAAAAAACGTTCGGCAGAATTTTGTTTTTCTTGCTTTAAACAACGCGCCGGTCATTTCTAAGTAGGTGCGCAAATAATAGTGTGTTTCGGTCGGTAAAATCTGGAGTTATGTACGAAAAATCGGAGGGGTGGGCGGATTTCACCCTCCCCCCCCCTCCAGAGTGCGTGATACATTACATTTTCGTGGTATCTTGGTTTGCTACTACCATCACCCATTGCATACTAAGAAGTGATTCTCACAATTGAAGAACAAAAGTGACGGCAAATTGTTGGTATGGGGTACTCTTCCAGTGTCTTACACGTAGTTGAAATATAATGCAAGTAACGTAAAATATGCTGCTGGCGGCACTGTCGGCTAGAAGACACACTACTTAGCTTCAATCTAAAGTGTCATCTCGCCAGCTATCTGCAGATGTGATTGTGGCTTTGAAACGAGCATACCGCATTTGGACTCGCGCCGTGCTATTTCATGCAAATGGACGCTACAGCCAGTATCTGCTAGGCCCAGTTTATAAGCAATTGAGTAGATTGGAAAAGTAATGACGATGCACATTGCTATAATGAAAACATCGAACGCCTCCGGAAATGTAGGATCATGCTAGCTTTGAAAACATCTTATAGTATTTAGAGACAACTAACCTTATTTTCCATTTGGCTGCATGACTATCACAGAGTGCTCAATGGGTTAGCGATATGATTATTAGCTGACGCTTCATTTGGAAGGGGGAGATGGAGAGGGAACATTCTGCTCGTGGAAGGCATTTGCGAAAACAAAGCAACTACGCAAGCTAGAGCGCTAACAATTGGAATACTTGCTCCCATAAATTTTCTGCACGTTATGTAAAGAAATTGGTGTTGGAAGGAGACTTACATTATTTCGCCGGGAAATGTTCCACTTTGCCTGCCAACAGAACTGAACGACGTCCGACCAGATCACGTGCCACCAGCCCACGACATGTCTTGAAGAACCAGCCAAACAGCTGGGCCAAAATCATGCGCGCCTGCGCGGACAACAACGGAGCAGAAAGGACCCTGATGTCAGCGACCTCCAGAGCATGAAAATCCCAGATCACCACCAGATCAATAAAAACAAGATCGTCAGGAAGATATAGCCGGTATCATGACAGGAATGACCACAGGAAAATTCCGAATTCAACGGCGCAGTGCCGGCCAGTCAACATTCGAACTTTTTACCAGGAGCCACGGGAATGATCGGATAATTTTGGGGGGGCGGAGGGAGGAAAATACAACAAAAACTGGAGCAGTCATTCGGACAGCAGCCACTCGAACAACAGAGTCACTGGGACACCATAATCACTGGGACAGCATATTCACTCAGACAGCAGAGTCACTCTGACAGCAGAGTCACTCGGACAGCATAGCCACTGGGACAGCGGAGTTACTCTGACAAGAGTCATTCGGACAGCAGTCACTGGGACATCAGTCACTCGGACAGGAGTCATTCTGACAGCGGAGTCACTCGGACAACAGAGTCACTCGGACAGGCGAACAGCCACATCGAGATCCAGCCATGGAAACAGATGTTGGTTGTGGAGTGAAAGTGCTGGACGGAGACGCGAGCTGAAAATGAACGACAGCCAGAGGATGACCACCATCCGCCACGTCAGTGTCGTCGTTCTGTCATGCTTACTTTCTTCCAAACCTGGTCGGGCCGGCCATATTTCTCCTACTACCGCCTCCTCATCCATTTCACTCGACTGATAGGAGGGGACCCGTCTTATACGGGAAACCCAATAGGCTAGAAACTAGAGGGGAAGGGGTAGTGTGTCGCGTAACAATGAACTGGAACAGAGATATGTGAAATGGTCAGTGGTGCATATGTGTAGTAGGAGTGTTTACGGTTTGTAATACCATGCGGTGCATACTCATGTATACATATCAGATAGCGGATAGAAAATGTGTGAGGTTATTGGCGAAGACAGGTTGCTGCTGCTCGGCAGTGACAGACAGGATGGGCAGTGGATAATGACTGGATATGAGTAAATAAGGAGCGCTTGTGCCAGAGCTTGGGCAAGCGGTCTGGAGTAATGGTAAAAAACACGGCCACTATAGTCAGTCAAGCAGGTCTCTCGGGTCAATGTGGTCGTTGCAGGATGTCAATCGCACCAGTCAAGGGCAAGCATATTGAAAACTATGCTTTCAACATCCGTTGGGTAGTTCCTTCTGGTTGGTGTGGCCGTTGCAAGATAGAAACTTGATCCGAGAGCACGCATGTTGGAAACTGTGCGCAACAATCCCCGTCTTCTTCTCCCCATCCAATGTACTCGGCCCTTACGCTAAGAGGCCCAAATAATTAACTCGTCATTGTTATGGATCGCTGTGATTGTGTTTAAGTGCTCCAAAATTGGCACTAATGATGTCTTGTGCATTACTAATGATGCAGTACAGATGCCAGATCCGCCATTTGACCTCAGGTCACCTATATATTAGTACTTTATCAGGTCATTACCTGCTCCAGTTACCGGAACCGGGCCGCCTGTACCGACTATCCGACAACAATGACAAACAGTAGTTTTTAGGGTGTGTAGGCAGTAACATGCAAGGTGACATCAATCGCACGACAGCCATTTGCATTTATGAGAACATTCCAGTTGACCAAGTTTAGTTCCTCTAGCCTGTCATAAACTTAGCCTGACTTGACCTCGGCGACCACAGCATGACTTTTAGACTATATAGCATAACAATATGCATCAAACAAGTCGCTAGTGTTGTCAAGAACACTTCCCTTTTGCCAATATACCGGGTAATATGTATGAGTGCCGATTTTTGTGGTCTGGCGCTGCGAATTTTGTTTTCCTTTAACGGCCCCTAACTTGAAAAATTGTCAGCCGATTTTCATTGTTCTTGGATGTATACACTACCGTGTATATAACCAATGCGCCGATCATTTCTAAGCAGGTACGTTAAAAAAATGGTTATATCGGCCAGTACAATATGGAGTTATGTACGAAAACTCTGAGGGTTGGGTGGATTTCGTTCCCCCTCCAGGGCGTGTGTTAACCTATCATAAAGTTGACCTGACTTGACCTCGGTGACCTAACATGACTTGAAACAATATAGCATAACAATATATATCAAACAAGTCGCTAGCGTTGCCAAGAACACTTCCTTTTTGCAAATAAACGGGAAGCACATCAGCGCCGATATTTGTGGTCTGGCGCTGATAAAAATGTTTGCTTTAACGACCCCTAACTTGAAATTTTCGGTCGATTTCCGGTTTTCTTGCTTTAAATACCGCACCGGTCATTTCTAAGCAGGTACACAAACAATAGCGTATATC
This sequence comes from Imbricaverruca yamaguchii, assembly GCA_034440575.1. Taxonomy (NCBI): domain Eukaryota; kingdom Metazoa; phylum Arthropoda; class Thecostraca; family Neoverrucidae; genus Imbricaverruca; species Imbricaverruca yamaguchii. Next base: position 41,545 of record JAOTOL010000571.1, on the reverse strand, counting down.
GGCTGGTAAAATCTGGAGCTATCTACGAAAAACCGAAGGGGTGGGCGGATTTCGCCCCCCCCCCCCTTCCCTCCAGGGCGCGTGTTTATGGGGACTGTTGGGATGCGTTCCAGCTTAGTGTTCAGTGGCGTAGCATGGCTCATGTAACGAACGTACATACAAAACTGCATTTATGTTAAATGATGTTGGCCGCGCTATCGCCGCAGCTGGGTGAGCCTCCGTGGAGATCAGCGTATATCGAGGATGACGTCAGAAATACGACCCTCCCAGACCGGTGATCGGTGATCAAATGATATATATATTTAGTACATTCTCAGCCGACCTGGTGATCAGCTGGGGGGTATTGACGTCCTCGGCTGAGTGGACGGCAGTTCCTCTGGGCTGAGGGGCACGCGTCGCGCCTTTCGCTCGGATAGTGTCGCCAGTAACCGACACATGGACGTGGATACTACCGTGTATGCAAGAAGAGGACACACAGCATGATCGACTCAGTCCCTATATCACAAATAGTAATTACCCATGATAGTAAAAAAGCTTGCATGTACATTTAGAAATGCATTTGCCATAAAAAGTACATTGATAAGCGTGGCAGTCGACCTGCGAATCATCCTCATATAGACCAAGCGTTCTCGAGAAATGGCAGTAATATGCAAAAGCGGTCCAAATTCTGCAGACTATTGCAATCGACGCGGACTGCAGACGGTCCGCATCGATTATATTCTTACCTACGAAAGGAATCGCTGAAATTAGCACTTCTGAGGCATTAGTTGGTTCCACCCTTATACATGGTTCTTTGCCCTCAAAATCCCGTTGACCTCTTTGAACCAAGGGTGCAGATGGGCTTCGAGCTCAGTGTGCATGTGAGGCATGTGAGTGCATGTGAGTCAAAGAGGCACAGGAGGGAGGGCTCTTGTTCCTCCTTGACACCAGTCCGGGTGGCAGATCAGCCAGTCCGGGCGGTACCAAGTTGGGTATAGGGTATAGTGGGAGGGTTGGGGTCAGGTCATTGCCACATTTGTTTAAAATATGCAAACTAATAAGTAATCAAAAACGAAAAACAAATTCCTCTGGTGCGTTTTATTTCGTCCCTGAAGGTAAGCCAACGCTGAAACTTTCATTAAAGTATCTTTACCCGTTAAAGCGTGACGACTGGTTGAATTTTTATGAACGTGACCTCACTTGACCTTGACTAACTCGTTGACCCTATGCGACCTGACCTCAACATATTGACACAAAATGCAAAATTAGTGTGGGAAAAAAGGCATGCCAAATTTCGGTGAGCTACCTCGCGGCGTTCTTTCACTATCCACGGAAAACCTTTGGGGGAAGGGAGGGCGGTTGAAGACGGCGCGGGTAAACCGGGATTTTTGCTTGCATCAAAGTATACACAAGACTTGCAATATCCAATACTCGAAATTCCGGATCGCTAGTTCAAACGATTTGTTGGCAAATATATGTATATATATATGTATATATATAAATATATATATATATATATATATATATATATATATATATATATATATATATATATATATATGTGTGTGTGTGTGTGTGTGTGTGTGTGTGTGTGTACTTGTGAGCCGTGAATACCGAGGACAAAATGGATTTACACAACGGAATATCGAGGTCCGGTGGTGTATACCGAGCCCCGATAGGTGGACCTCGGTATTTTGACCAATCAAAACGCGTTTTTTGGGTGTTTCTCACTCAGCTGGCGAAATTTTATCATGGACCTCAATAATCATGAAATCATGACTTTCAAATGTGTGTGTGTGTGTGAAATTGTGTGAACTAGAAATCGGTCAAGCGTGTGTAAGTTCTTGTTCTAGTGGAAATAGTGGTGACGACACTCCTGCTGCTAAGATCGAAGTTTCGTGAATACAACTATAAATTAGGTTAGTACTAATTCCTAATTGACCAATAAATATCAAAGGTTCGAAATTATGATTAGTAGTTTTAAAAGTTGGTGTTTCAGAACATAGCCTACGATTGACATCACCATCTCTATTTTCTTCGGCCATCGCTGAAGTAGCTTCGCGTCAGGTGTGCGTGTCAGGTGACGGTGAGTAAGATGTTTAGATGACGGTGAATCCAGGTCACTACTGATTTCGAAATGAAAATGATTGCGCGTAAATGATTTATTTGTGCCTATATCTGTTAAAATGTCATACCATTAATAGTGCAGTAAAATAGTGCAATAGCATGCATGCAATTAAAGTAAGTATAGCAGGTTTATAGGGTACTTACCTACATTTGGGCATTTCAGGTGGGTAATTTGCCACCATACCTGATGATGTCGTTGGTGATAGGTTCTAGGTATGCGAAAAGTGGATTTTTCTTCCATTATTTACATTTTTTCTCTTCCATCTTGCTCTTTTCACTTGGACTCTTTCAACTGCTGTTCTTTTTACTTGCATTTTGTGCTTCTATTATTTTAACTTGCTCTGTTAACTTGTTTATGTCTTCTTTTACCTGATGCTTTTGACACGTTCTTTTGGCGTATTCATTTGGCTTTTTTACTTATTATTTTTATATCATTTTCTTTGATACTTTTAGCCTCTGAATTTCCATTCCTTTGACTCTTCTTAACTTTGTCAAAGTGATATTAGATTATGTGTTGTTAAAACATTCTTCATTAATTGCATAATTTTGAAATTGTATTCTTCTTTAATTATATTCTCCTTTAATTATATTCTTCTTTAATTTTATTCTTCTTTAATTGTATTCTACTTTAAATTCATTCTTCGTTAATTGTATTCTTTTAACCATTTAACCTATGGTCACTTCTCTGTATCATCTTTGTGAATAACATTCAGGTAGGGGTTAAGGATAAGGTGTTCAAATTTGCTGATGACATGAGGCTGGTAGGAGTGGCTAACAGTAGTAGTCTACATAGTAATATTCCACTAGACATGGAGGACCTAAAAAGTGGTCCTATCATTGGCAGATGTCTTTCAACTATGAACATGGAAGCTTATGCGGCTGGGGTCTGGTAGTGAGACTTCCAGATATACAATTGGAGGTAGGAAACTGAGTGGTATTAACGAGGAAAGATATTCAGGCGTGTTGGTGTAAAATGACCTAAAAGCAGAAAAAATGGTAATTCAGCTTCGAACCCAGCATTCAGAATGCTTGAGATCATTAATAGAAGGGTGAGGTATAAAAGCAAGGTAGTCATGAAAAACTGTACTTAGCCTACGTACGACCCCACTTAGAATATTACGTACAGGCATGGAGCCCCCACTTAGAAAAAACACAGATATACCTGAAAGAGTGCAGCGCAATACCATTGGAACCATCAGGGAACTAGGCAACTTATAATTGGCATTAGATAAGTAATCAGTGAAGTACAGGAGATTAAGGGGTAATATGATTGAAATGCATGCAATCATTAAATAGCTAGATCAGGTCAATGTTAATGATGCCCTTCTATTTAAACTATCACATGGGATCATCACTTCAGGTTAGACAAATCAAGGTGTAGAACAGCTAAACAACAGGTCACTGTCAAAACATTATTGATCAGTGGCAAGGCTGCCTGCTGATGCTATGGAGTCTCTCAGTTAGTTCATTTTCAAATAGAATGAATAATATTGTTTGATGCAACATGTGGATTTGTTCTAAGTTGTAGTGGATTGGCTTATACTTATGCTAAGGCGGGGGGCACACTGTACATTGAAACTACACTGAAAATTATTGATAGGGCACTCAAGGCATATGTGTTAAGTAAGATGGACCTAATAGGGTTGGGTAGGTAGGTAGATAGGCATTGATGGGTATGTTGGATGTTGGTGAATGGAGTTTTTGGGTATTAGGGATGTGGTATTGGCTGGGGCGATGAGTGCCTTTTATCCAGGGTCATGGTAACATCAGCTTACGTACATGGTTATAACCAATAATTTTCCTTATAGGTGCTAATTCCTAATTATTGAATGTGTTTAACTGCTTCGTATATGGGGGGGGGTAAAAGCAGGGAGTGGCATTGGGAAAACAAATTGGAAACATTGGGAACTAGGAGTAAAAAAGAAGATATTCCTGGTTGAGTGTCATTTCCAACCTAAATGTGGGAATCATAGTATAATGATGAAGCTCCTGTCATCAGGTTACCTTTGGGGTGGGCATACACACAAGTATTGCCTGGGTGCATTCTGTAACTAGTTCACGTAAGCTGTTCGTGCATATAAGTACCATTTGTGTCCAGTTGGGCATGACCATCCCACTTTTCAGCATATTTTTATATCAACATTATGTGGTTGGATTAACCCGCCCCGTCTCGAGGGGGTCATTGACAACCCCGCCCCATAATGTTTTCCGCGGATAGTGAAAGAACGGCGCGTGGAAGCGCGCCGAAATTTTGCATGCCTTTTTCCACATCAATTTGGCATGTTGTGTAAAAATTTTGAAGTCCGGTCATCTAGGGTCAACGAGATAGACAATGGCAAGTGAGGTTACGTCCAAAAAGTTGAACTAGTCGTCACGCTTTAACACACGCCCTGGAGGGCCTCTAAAAATTACACGCAGTGGAGGGGGCGGGTTCCGCCCCCTAAGATCTCGGCTCCTATTAAGGCTAGAGGAACGAAATTCGCAAGGTGGGTGGGCACGACAGTTAACTCTATTGTGTACGAATTGCATTACCTTAGGACAATATCTTCAAGGTCAAATGGGTAAAAATAGCAAAATGAATGCTTTTGCGTGGCTTGGCTTGTCATTGTTATGGATCGCTGTGATTGTGTTTAAATTCTCCAAAATTGGCATTAATGATGGTTGGTTGGTTATTTGGGCTTAGGGGCGCATCGACTGCTTCGGTCATGCAGCGCCCATTTAATGATGGTTTGGGCATTGCTAATGATGCATTACAGCTGCCAGATCCGCTATTTGACCTCAGGTCACCCATATAGGAACACTTTATGAAGTCATTACCTGCTTCAGTTACCGGAACCGGGCTGTCAACCCGACTGCTCCGTCAGGCGGCTCGGCACAATCGTCTTCGCGAAGAAAGGAGTGAAATACATGAATACAGCATGGAAACGTTTAGGCACACAATGGCAAACAGTAGATTCCCGGATGTGTAGGGAGTAGCATGGAAAGTGACATGAATCGCATGACAGTCATTTGCATTTATGACAACATTTTAGTTAACCAAGTTTGGTTCCATTAGCCTGTCATTAACTTCACTTGACTTGCCCTCGGCGACCTGACATGACTTTTAAATCATGTAGCATAATAATATGCATCAAACGAGTCGCTGGTGTTGTTAAGAATACATGTATTTTGCCAATATACTGGAAGCGCATCAGCGCCGATTTTTGTGGTCAGGCGCTGCGAATTTGGTAACTTCAACGGCCCCCAAGTCGAAAATGTTTCGGCCGATTTTCATTTTTCTTGCCTTAAACGATGAGCCTGTAATTTCTAAGTAGGTACCCAAACAATGGCTTATATCTGCCGATAAAATCTGGAGTTATCTACGAAGAACCGATTTCGGTTCTTCGTAGATAACTCCAGATAACGGTGGGCGGATTTCGCCCCTCCCCCAGGGCGCGTGTTAACGGATAAAGATATTTTAATGAAACTTTCAGCGTTTGCTTATCTTTAGGGATGCAACAAAACGTACCAGGGCATTTTTCACTTTTTTTTCGCTTTTGATTACTTGTCAATTTTGCATATTTGCCAATTAGAGTTTAAATTGAAAATTCTGGCTGAAGTAAGAATGTTTTATGAGGTCAAGTTGACTTCGAATATCATTTTCCGGTCTCTTCTACCCATTAAAAAAAGGAAAATTAAGGAAAACTTTGAACTAAAAATTCCGGAATAAAAAAGCTGATTTGTTGGTGACGAAGATTGTATGGCAATGGCCGATTTCTCTTTCCTTTTCTGATTCCAAATATCTTTTTCAAGCCTCCCTCAAACTGAACCCTACCCCGAGAGCCACAAACATAGTGCAAGTCGTGAAACTCTAGGGCCCATAGTTACGTCACTTTTCGGGGGAGACATGATTTGGTGTGGTGTTTGGCCCTACTCGTCGAGCGCTTTCCGATGACACCTACTTAGTTTTAGTGCGACGCTTAGTTTGGAGATTAGATGCGGTCTCTATCGACCCCCCCCCGTACCCCCGAGACGGGGTGTGAGGATCTGACAGAGAAGAAATGGACCGCAATAAATGACCTAGGCCCTCACCTTTTGCACCTTCATTATTAATGTTTGAGCAGTGCAAAGTAATAACCATATGATGTTGCTGGAACTCATAGATACACATGTGCCCCCTCCATTAACTTTGTCCAACCTACTCTAATATAATCAAATGAAATATATGAACTGACGATAGCATAAAGTGGGACGCTGTATGATCAGTAGTCGATGCAACCCAAAGCCCAAATAGCTGTTTTATATCTCAGTGTATCCAAAATCGTCAGAAATTGTACGCATGATAATTAAAATCCTCCTGTGTTATTAGAAAAAGGTGAAAGCATTTCGAATACATTTAACAGGTTGTCTAGAAATCATATACATTCTTGATTCATGCTCTAACTCCATGCATTCCCATTCAGACCAGGTAGCTATGTCCCCTCCACCCCCGTGTTAAGAAATACACTGGTTCTGGATGAGTTAGATTTTGAGATGTTTATTTCCTCCTAACATTATTATGTTAATCTCCTTCAATCACATTAGCGCATAGCTATCGATCTATTGCATTGGCATAGCAGCGGGAGGACCAGATTGGCATGGCAGTGCTACTTTGTAACATTTGGTATGATTCGTGCATGTAAAGAACGAACATGAGTGGACATCCTTTTCTGGACATGCCAAGCGCTGGGTACTAATATCATAGCAATGATCAAAGCACCCCTAAATTAAAATAACTAACTAACCTAACATACCAAGCAAACTATGTGCCATCTTGCAGCTGTTACATCTACGATGTATTATCATGTTGATTGATTGTACCATAAGCAAAACTAACTTAGCCCAGCATAGCCTAGCCCAGATTAACTTAACCCAAAATATCCCGCCAAAATATGGAGCCAAAATTGTTCAAGGTGCTCTAAGTAATAAGCGTGAGGAAATAAGTAAAATGCGAAATAATGTAAGCATGGAACTTTAAATACATTCAGCTGCACAAAATAAAATAGACAAGTGTTGCATCGATGTGTGGCCAATACCATCATCTTATCGACTGTTGGTGATTTGTCCTAGCATCTTTCCATTCAACAATCTGCAGGGAAAGTCTTGGTGTATAGTTATAAAATTGGTATAGCACCGTTTTAAATTACATTGGAACCAGGGGTGTTGTTTTGCCTACTTTTAAGGATGGACATGTCCTCTCAATATTCTTTGCCCCATAATAATTTAATATTGTAGCATGAGACCCTATAGAGTATGACTCTCAATCCATTTGTGCCCTCCCAATGCCTTCAAGTATGGTGTTTTCCCAAATCATTTTGAGAAACCAACAGTCGTATTTGGAACCATATGTTTCAAACACTTGTCACGTGCCAAGTTTTGCACGTGTCCTGAACTTACAAATACTACTATTGTTAGGAGTAGTGTAGCACTGAAGCAACACCGAGCTGCACTTTTTATCATGACTGAGGTCTGAGAATTGGGTCCAGAAATAACCAGGAAAATAAGTGAGCATTAAATTTGGAGGGATCAGCAATGATTTGTGTCAGCAATTATTTATCATAAACTGGCCTGTGTCCAGGTGGTCAGCCAATTTCTAGGTGGTCAGTTTGGCAGTAGGCTACCAAACCTGAAAAAAGTGTTGGCGTGACAAAAGTGACACCTGAATGGCGCGAGACCCCCTCGAGGTCCAAGGTTCAAGCTCCACCCCAGTTCATTGAACATCCACAAAATCAGTGTGACAACACATCATCGATGCATTAAGCACATGCATATAACACACGGACTTCCTGCTCCCGTCGGAATTACTAGCATGGTCAGTATTTGTTCCGTGAGTGGAAATTAAGACATAACTAATGAGGACATAAGTATTATTAGCTTGGGTAAAAGCGTAATTCCTTATCTCCCCGAGCATAAGTGCTTCATAATTTGTGCATTGAAAATTAGTTTCATAGAAGGGTGTTCATAATATGGGTGGGCCCACACTGTTGCGCCTTTTCACACCTTCATACATCCGTAAATGCCAGTACGGAAAAATATGTGCAAAATTTGGGGACAGAAGAAAGTCTAGCAACAGTTCTGACCAGCTACGACGAACACACAGCATCCCGCATTATTTTTCTTGACCGGCGCCACCCCGGTGCAAGACGACGCGACTAGTACCGCTGGAACGGCCGTCATCACAGCAATTGCTGGGCCGTCTTTTCCCGCTGGTTCGACCGTGGCCACTGATGCAGCTGTGGCCATGCCATTGGGACTGATGCTTCTGCTTGAATTGTCGTCACCGCTAGAACAGCTATTGTCGCTGAGCTGCGACCAAATGGACGGCCGCCACTGCTTAGGGGACGGTAGCTGTTGGATGGCCGTACCTACTGAGATCCAGTTTTTTGTCCTAAAAAAAGAAAAGTGTCGCAACAGTTGACAGCACTTGTTAGGATGGATATTCATCATAACGCAAGTGTTCAGATTATTTTCGCCTATTTTGGTCCTCCGCATTAATCGCTTCCCTTCCTTTCGGCACACATCTCTGACACTCTGGCTCTGTTCACCCTCATGGCCCTCCCTAACTTTTAATGGACATTCGCAATCATCGTCCTCGGCAATGTTTATGTATCTCAGGGATGTTTTTGTTCTGAAGCCAGCCCCCGATATTCTTTGCACACATAACCAGTTCTCAAGCACACGCTTATCTCTCAGGGAGCGTCGATCCCTCAGTTTCCCCTCCCAAAGCCCAAGGGTATCCCAGTCTGGTCTCTTCTGGCGGCCCTATTCATACTATAGATGTTGTCTCCATCTTGCATCTGCCATTTCTAGTTCTCGACAATCATGTTCAGGTTTTAGGGGCATCGAGCTCTCAGGCAGGCTTCACACACACAGGCCACATGCACAACAAACATCGCCAGCTGTTGGAATTCCTATTAGCCCGTAAGTGGCTCTGTTCATTCTTCTGGGTCTCTCCCAGCCTTGTTAATCTGATATGGGCCCCTTGCTTAATCTGTTGATCTTGTTAGTCCAATAGGGGCCCTGTTCAATCTGAGGAGAATCCCGGTTCAATCTCCTCTCGCGCTAAGAGGCCCTCTTAACCCTCAGGATCCTTTTTCCTTCAAGGGGCCATCACAGTCCTCAATAGCCTTGTCTAGCTCTCACAACAGGTGAATTGCAGCTCTGAGATTGACCCTCAGCCTTCAGGGTCCATCTCAGAGCGCGATCAAGAGCATCTCCAACAAAGCGGTTGCCCGGAGGGCCTCTCGGACTCGCCTTGGGATGGGTGCAGATGCCCCTTGACCCATTGGCTACGCTTTGTAACAGTTCAGTTCTCCTCCATGGGCTTAGAGTCCCTTGACGTAGTACCTTGAACCCTCCGCTTTGGTCCGGATAGCGTGTATGGCTGTGGAGTACCTTTATCGGCCTAAGGAACGCTGTCAGCTCTGGGGTCCATTCCATCAGCGTGACCAGAAGCCGACCCAGCGGCCCAGCACGTCCCGTCAGCTTTCGGCTCGGGGGCTTTCTGTCAGACCTTAGGACATTCGATACTGCCAGAAGCTTCTTTCTTTTTAGCAGCTTGGACCTCCTTCATCACTCCAGGATCCCATGTTCTGCTTCACCTATATGCCTGCCCCTTCTTACCGGCTTTGAAACATTTCCGATGGGTCGGGGTCCTCTCGCGGCTAGGTATCAGCTCAGGGGCCCTCCTTAGAAATCGGGGTGGAGATGGCCGAGTGGTTAAGGTGTCGGGCTATGGGTGCCAAAGGTCCAGGGTTCGACTCTAGCGCTACTCAGGACATTTCCCAATCCCGCGGCCCACCGGCGAAACAGTGTGGGCGGCGCCATTAGCCGTGAATGTGCATTAAGTGTGTCGTGAACCAACCAATAAACTCCTTAGAGATCCAGGACCTCTTCTGTCAGACAGCAGCCCCACTTTCAACGGCTTGGGCTCCATCCATCAGTGCAGAGGCTCCTGCACGGCTTGAACCTTATGGGTTGGCCCAGGGGCCCTTTCGGATGACACGAGGTCATCTTCGGCAACTGAAGCCCCTCCATAGCCTCATGGGTCGTCATTAACGATCCAGGGCCTTTTCCGTGAGGCGGGATGTCCATTTTCAAAAGCGTTCGACCTCCCCATCAAATCATGAGACTTCCTTCGGCTTAAGCACCGCCATCAGCCCAGGGGCCCTTTAGATTGGTTCGGAGCCCCATTCGTCAGCCCGGGACAGCATTGGAAAAGTGACCCTTTTTTGGAACTTTTGGAATCCAAAGAATTATACACTCCGGAAAAAATACACTCCTTGCATTGCTGGATGAAGACATACTTAACTAGCAAGACAGCTAGATGTCATTATTCAATAGTGATAACTTGGGTGGAGAGGAAGATTCAGTCATACTGGGTCCCCTACCACATGACGTTTCCAGTATAATTGAGGATAATACACATTTGTTATTTTGGGTCATCTGTAGGCACATTCCAAGAGGAGGCAGGAGTGGAGCCGAAAATGAGATGCCAGCCACATTGGAAGAATGTCAGTTTGCTAGCATGCACAAGTACAACATGTGTCAATGGATGGCAAAATATGGATCACTGCAGTCTGAATATGATCTTAATTCCAATGAAAATTCCATATTTCACAACATTCCATCTTCCATATTATTCCATAACATCCCATTTGTGCATGTGCGATTTCTGGTGAGGTGCAGGTGAATTAATAAACAGCCACCAATGCATTCATGTGTATGTTCTCCATTTGTGGATAAACCTCAGAACAGAGTCCAGATGTGCCCAGAAGAATGTATGGATGAACACCAAGAGGTAGAGTGGCATCCACACAACCGGTAAGCCACAAAGTGTAGCACTTCCCCCAAATCTCCAAAATACTGGTGGATATGAGCCATGTTTTGCTGCAGCATAGGAATTGTCATGGGCACTATTACTTTTCCACACATGTTTTACACACATTTTGCCTCCATGAAGCACACAAAGGTATTAGGTTTGGCTAAGTTATGCTAGATTATTTTTTTTTTAAGTTATCCATTTATCAAATTCCTTTCGGAATCATTCAGGATTATACAAAAAAAAATGAATTTTAAAAACACTCAGGCTAGCATAGTCTGTTTGGTTAGAATAGACCATTTACTTTTAATTTGTTAAAGGAAAAAATTGCTTAGAAAATTTTTATTAAAAAAGGCTTTCTTGCATCCAGTTAGGCTGCAGCTTTTTCTTCATTTTTAACATCACATTTCATGGTATATTTCCCAACCAAACCCGAGCCACTTTTTTGGTGTCATTTTGCTACCCAACTACACTTGCCAAAAAACTGTGTGGTCACATCATGTGAACATTATGTACACATTCATAATCATTGCACGAAAAATAAATTTCAAGAAATCAAATCACCTTAAACTGCAAATTTGTCCATTCAGAAAGTCACAGACCAGAAATGTTAAAAGTATAATGGTATTCAATGGAGAATGGGGACAGGATGCACCCAATAATTCCTGAACATTTCATGAATGCACAAATAATGCTTGAATGCATGCATATCTATAATATCTGCCGTCAATGTGCACTGAAGAGGCCCAGCCCCCATTTTGAAAGAAAAACATTCACGCTTTAAAATGTGGTAAGTGAAAACAAGATTTTCCAGACAAAAGCAAAACAATCAGTTTTGTTCGTTTCTACGCTTGTCGGCAAAACGTCGCAGCAATTAATATTATCGTGTCCTGCTCCTTGTATTATCTGAAGATATCCCTTCACACAACACAAGCTTACAGCCTTGGTTTATCCAAATCAATAACTCGAATTACCGCGAAGATATTTAATATAGGTAAGTAGGTAGGTACCTGCATAGTCAGATAATACAACCTCCCATACCTCGAGCCAAACACCCAGTCAATTCCATCCGGATAGCAGCGCAGAGCTTTAAAGAAAATCCTTCGTTGAATAAAAAAAAACACTACGCTCCGCTTACCAAATATAGGAATTCACCTTCACCAGCCCGACCGCGTTCTTGGATTCAATGAGTTCACCGCTCTCCATCTCCCACTCCGGCCGGAGCTATTTGAACCATTGCCACGAAAAGCCATCGATAATGCATTTCTTCTTGGTTTCTTGGAGAATGATATGTTCTGCATCAATTGGGATGGATAAAACCGTTCATATTTATATTATTAAGCAGTCAGGAGCGATATACATAAAAGATATCGGAAGGATTTTCCCCATGAAAATTGCCTGAATGGTACCAAAACGTTCTTAAAACCTGCTAACACTTTGCTCCAAAATGAAGACCCATAGAACCAGAAATTTCACCTTCTTTCGATTTCATGACTTATATTGTTTCCGAATTTCATCAACAAGCGGGAATAGTTGCATTCATGCCACTCCGACCGCGAGGTTTCCCCACTCCGGACAAATTCAGATTTACGTGTGTTGACCTAATCCTCTACACTCTTATAAGCCTCATTCTGATCCAATTATTAATTTTTTCCCATAATCCTGATTATTATTAATTGAGAAAAAAGTCTCCTGTAATTCTCTTGGGAGTTTCCTCGAACTTATTTTCATTTCTTGGTATTTCATAGCAATCATGGTGCTTAAGGAGACACTAATTTCCGCTCGTCCGTGACGATAGTCGGTTTTATAGCGTCAATTTCCCCACCCGTCTAGTCGCTTTTCATCCTTCCAAGTCATTCCTTGCTTCAACTAAACATTCCAGACATGAACTAAAAAGTGCATTGAAATACATTTAATATTAATAAGGATTGCCTTCAATATTTTTTTTCAGCTTTCTCATTTGAAAAAAAAAAATTTCATCGTGGAGAGAATAAAAGATTTTAGACGGATTGTTTTAGTATAACTTTCCTTGAACCATTATATATTCCGAAACCCATATCCCGAAGTAACATTTTAGACCCTCCCATTTTAGACCCAGCGGTGCACGATCGTCCTGCTCTCGAGGTATGTTGTGAATTTGTATTAGTTGTGCGGTGTTGGTACCTATGCTAGGAGTGGCAGGTATTGATATATAAACTTGGTTGACATCGATTAAGACATTTGTGATCATTTTCTCTACCATTGCTCAGGAAGTTGCCTTATAAGTCATTCACGTAACGTAGATGACTTCAGACGACGATGTGTGGTGGACCCCATCTGGTTGTCTGAGACACTAGGATAAGAACCTAACAAATGACTTAAAGATGTTTTATTCTTGAGGAAGAAGAATTATCGGGTTATTTTGCGGATTCGAGCCCCACGCTCCACCATCTAAGCTACCGAGGCCCCTGGGTTTTTATTCTTCATTCCAGGAGACATCGCTGCATTTTTCAAAATTTATACACTTCGTTATATATAAAATGTATATGCTCCGTTACTTGGTGCTTCAACATACACCCCATAATTTGGCAAACTGGGAAATTGTACACCCCATAACATAGTGCTTCTCAAGATTATACACTCCATACCTTGGCAAGCCAAAAAATTATACACTCCGAATCCAAGACCGAGAAGTGAAAATCCAACACTGGCCCGGGACAATGTGCTTGAGGCTGCATGACAGACGCAGTCGATGTTCTCCTAAACTCCAAAATCCTCTCCTTGAGCCCGGTGCCCTTTCATCGATCCAGTGGCCCTTCACGGCCGAGCCCCCTCCCCCCACTCTCTCCTCTCTCTGTGCTCACGCCTTGAGTATTGGGGCTTGGAGCCCACATATCCCCCAGCGACAATCAACAATGCGACCAGGTTCCCGTTGCACAGCCAGTGCACACCACTCACGAAGCAGCCGGCCAGTCCCTCCGGTCGGCACAGAAGCAGCTCTAGGCGCTAACAACCACCCGACGCAGTCTATGCTCGCTGCAGAATGCCCCGCTAAAAGCACGCAGGGCGGACGTAGGTAACGTTCCGTGAATTGTACGTTTCGTGCACTCGCAGGTCAGCGAGTATCGCTGAATAGTGACTACAGCGGGGTAGACAGCTATTGGTCTGCCCCGCCGGCAGAAAATACAGCGGGACAGACTAATAGTGGTATTCAAGGCCGGGGCTTGCCAGGCCTGAAGGTAGTCGATCTCGGCTATACACAGTGCACAGCAATGGGTGTAATAATAGCGCACAGCAATAGGTAAATGTATGAGTATTCAGTAAGCCTCGTGCGATATCCGGGAGGCACCGAAGTGCCCATACGGTGTTGGCAAAAAAGTGCCGAGTGAGGGCAGGAGGCGTGAAAGCTACAGACGTTAAATGTTGCCAGTTAAGCGGTGTGACAATGACGCTATTTCACGCTATCTTCCAGCATCTGAAAGAACCTCACTTAGAAGCGAATTGTGAACGGCCCTCCTGGGTGTTTGAGTGCTCACCCCCGAACAAAATACAGGAAAGGGGATCACAGACCCCTAGAACTTGCTGCACCACTTCTCAAATCATGTCGAACGGTTCTTGTCGTAAGGGTAAGGGTGCACATAGAAATTGTCGGACGTAACTTCTATGCGCACCATTACGGAACCGGTAGCTCAACAGCGGAAAAATAAAAATAATATATAGGAATGCGAGTGGGGCAAACAAGAAAAAACGATTAAGGCCGTTCTCTCTCCTGATAGTTAATTATCTCTTTCTCAGATCGTATCGATTTTTTTAACTCCTTGGCACAGAGGAGATGCGCCACATGCCCATGCACACAATAGACGAAATTGGGACGGGTGGCTATACCTAAATTTCATAGGGGGGCTTATAATGCCCTCCCCCCCCCCCGAGACGGGGTGAGAAAAGTTCCCCAGGAAAGCTTGGCGAATTAATATGGGACACTGTCGGTGGGCCCCGCATAGGAAATTGACAGCACACATTGCCTTCATTCATTGGGCCCCTCTTGCCGTGCTTGGTGAAACACCCGCCAATGCCATACTATTGACCTCTTGTCTAGGGGCCAATCCTGTTAGACTAATCAACCTAGCTCTTTTCTTTAAACAATCGAGAGGTCTTATCGAGAGGAAGATCAACAACAGCCAGATGGTGTCATGACAGCGCAGCATGAGTACGTCACAAATCAGCATTGAAGTGTGGGGTACAACGTCACCGCAATCCTTGACCACATAGTAAGTGTGCCCTGACAGTAGATCACATAGTAACATAAATAATACTAGTTTAGACATTGGAGATGTCCAAATTAATGCAGGTACCAACAGTCAATATGGGCCTCGGTTTTACATGTACATCACAGACTTGGTCCTCGAAATACACGATAATCTGCCCATTTCACACAACTGGACCTCTGTTGTCACTTGGACCTCGCAAGTACAACCTGCCATAAAACGTATATGTTCTAATTTATCGTGTCAAACAACATTTGGTAACGTTCGAGCACCATGTGGCAACGATGTGCTTCCGTCATAGCGTTCCATCACGTTTAGAAATGGTGGTCCTCGGTTGTGACCATACAGTCATGTGGCTCGCTTTTCACGGCTCACAAGACTGTGTGTGTGTGTGTGTGTGTGTGTGTGTGTGTGTGTGTGTGTGTGTGTGTGTGTGTGTGTGTGTGTGTGTGTGTGTGTGTGTGTGTGTGTGTGTCTGTGCGTGTGTCTGTGTCTGTGTCTGTGTCTGTGTCTGTGGCTGTGTCTGTGTCTGTGTCTGTGTCTGTGTCTGTGTCTGTGTCTGTGTCTGTGTGTGTGTGTGTGTGTGTGTGTGTGTGTGTGTGTGTGTGTGTGTGTGTGTGTGTGTGTGTGTGTGTGTGTGTGTGTGTCTGTCTGTGTATGTGTCTGTGTGTGTGTCTGTGTGTGTGTGTCTGTGTGTGTGTCTCTCTGTGTGTGTGTGTCTGTGTGTGTGTCTGTGTGTGTGTCTGTGTGTGTGTCTGTGTGTGTGTCTGTGTGTGTGTCTGTGTGTGTGTCTGTGTGTGTGTGTGTGTGTGTGTGTGTGTGTGTGTGTGTGTGTGTGTGTGTGTGTGTGTGTGTGTGTGTGTGTGTGTTGTGTGTGTGTGTTGTGTGTGCGTTGTGTGTGCGTTGTGTGTGTGTTGTGTGTGCGTTGTGTGTGCGTTGTGTGTGCGTTGTGTGTGTTTTTGTTAACTGGCTGCAGAGAGAGGTGGCATTTACCACCTCCACGGGAAAGCGAGACTTAAAGAAGTCCACTGACTGCATTCACTTCTAAAGTATTCATTTTCACAAACACTTCTCTGGTCCTTAGAGTTGGCTCTCTGGCGCAGGTGTCGCGGAAATGTCACAGAATCTACCGGCTCGGGGTTTACTAATAAACTTTGAGAGGTGCCAAACGGCGAGGAGTGCAATCTGAGCGTCATCAGCTGGCCCAGTGCTACGCCTCCAAAGTTAGTTACCGGAAGAGGGCAATTGCCATTAGTGCACACGTTCTGACCGACAACGGTATGATGCTCGAACCTGTGACCGCTGGGCAGAAAGTCTACACCCTGCCTTTCGTCAGTGCTGATCTAGCTCACTTCCAATAGTGCTTATGCTAAAAGCACAAAGCCATACAGTAAGAAGTGACAGCAGTGCGCCATGTCGCTGTTTATATTCGTATCCTGCACGTGCGGTGTACTCGCCGTTATTAGTCATCACCGGCGGTCCAACGTGCTGAAGACACTGTCAGACCGTCAGACACCGTCAGCAGCCACGCATCGCTAGTGCCGATGCTGTTATCTACGTTCACGTCATTCAGTCGCAGCACACAGCCTTGAAGGCGGACAGATTCTGCCGGTACTTGTGCTGGCATCCACCTGAAGGTGAAGTCGTCCGCGTGTCGCACTACTTGAGAAGTTGCTGGTCGAACATGTGTTCGGCCAGACTGTTCTCCCCAACTGTGAACATAGCTGACAGTTGGTTGGCCTTGCTCGCCATGGCGTGCACGGTCTTCACCTCCTCCTCGAGAGCGTGGCGTGTATGGTGCGCCAGCTGAAACGTGCCCACCTTATTAAACACTGCAACGGCTGCCAGACCTGCCACTGTATCCCATAAATCGACTCCGGGATGCGATGATGGGTCCGAATACAACACCTGAAGCTTCCAAGAGTCCGGTTTGGTAACCTTGCCCAAGATCACTCACTCACTCACTCACTCACTCACTCACTCACTTCACTCACTCACTTCACTCACTCACTCACTCACTCACTCACTCACTCACTCACTCACTCACTCACTCACTCACTCACTCTCTCTCTATCTCTCTCTATCTCTCTCTCTCTCTCTCTCTCTCTCTCTCTCTCTCTCTCTCTCTCTCTCTCTCTCTCTCTCTCTCTCTCTCTCTCTCTCTCTCTCTCTCTCTCTCTCTCTCTCTCTCTCTCTCGCTCTCGCTCTCTCTCGCGTTCTTCCGGAATCCAGGATTTGGGTATTTTTTATACGCGCTATGGAGGGCCTCTGAAATTTACACACACTGGAGGGGACTGTTTCCGCCCCCAAGATCTCGGCTCCTATTCAAGCTGGTGCAACGAAATTCGTAGAGTGGATGGATACGGTAGTGGACTCTATTGTTTGCAAATTGCATGACCTTATGTTAATATCTTCAAGGTCAAATTAGGTCACATATGTCGAAAGTTTCTTTTTTTGCGTGGCTTGCGTGGCATTGTTATTGATCGCTGTGATTTTATTGAAGTGATCTAAAATGGGCATAAGAGATGTTTTGGACATTACTAATGATGCAATGCAGATGCTAGACCCGGCATTTGACCTCAGGTCACCTATATAGCAACACTCTGTCGGGTGAGTCGCCTGTTCCGGTTATCGCAGCCGGGACGCCCGCCCGGCTGCTCCGTCGGGCGGCTCGACGCAATCGGCTTCGCGAAGAAAGGAGTGAAGAACATGAATAAAGTATGGAAATGCGATGTACACGTGACAATCAGTAGTTTCCAGGATATGTTGGAGTAACATGCAAAGTGATATCATTCACACGACAGTCATTTGCATTTATGACAACATTCCGGAAGGAATGTTCTAATGGAACAAAGTTTTGTTCCATTAGATTGCCATGAACCTGACCTGACTTGATCTGGGTGGCCTACCATGACCTTGAATCTATATAGCATAACAATATACACCAAACAAGTCGCTAGTGTTGCCGATAATATTTCCTGTTTGGCAATATTCGGGAAGCGCATCAGCGCAGATATTTGTGGTCTGGCGCTACGAAATGTTTTGACTTTAACGGCCCCTAACTCGAATAATCTTCGGCCGATTTCCGTTTTTTTTCTTACTTTAAGCGACGCGCCAGACATTTCGAAGTAGGTACGCAACAAATGGGGTATATCGACTGGTAAAATCTGGAATTACATACGAAAAACCAGAGGGTGGGCTGATCGCCCCCCCCCCCCCTCCAGTGCGCATGTTATGTTATTGGATTTGTCAGTATCTAGGGTATTGGCGATAGTGCTTAAATTAACTTGAAAGGTTACTTTGTAACTTATATCCGGTTACCTACAGGTATAAACGAAATTTTGTAACGGACAACATGAGATGCATGCTCCAATATTGGATCCATCCTATATATGAATTACACACTAAATGACTTCAACGTTAAAAGACCCATTGCCGGATGCTAGCGCTGAGGAGCTGACCATGCATAGATTGTGCAATTATTAGAGACCAATTTTTCAGGAGTGAAACGCAATAAGAACAAAAATCCCATCGTTTTGCGTTAGCAGAAAGTCGATGAGTTTGGAGAGTAGAATACAACAGCCGTGCATCCACCGAACAAAGTAAGCTCCAACCGAACAAGTTAGACCGCTTCCTCCAGTCTCTCTCCCACCCCCTGCGTAGTTTGTCCCCACCTGCCTACAACTCATGTCTCCACCCTCCATCTTTTATCTCCACCTACTTCCTGCCACTTCCACAATGGCCTTCCATTCCTATTATCACCTGCCTCCTGTCATTGTTCCCACTTTTCTCCAGTTCACATTCCCACCTTTCTCCAGTTCACAACCCGTCCTTCTCCTTGGGACTTACGTCGGGGTCCAGTGCGCAGTCCAGGTCGGAAATGGCGCCAGGTCCTGCAGTGAGGCACAGAGCTCTGCTGTGCAGTCGGGCATACTCTTCGTACATGACCTTGCTGTCACTCAGAGCCAGTCCGAGAGATGGCAGTGGTAGCGGCTTCAGATTACTCATTGTCGGTATCTGAGGCGTAATTTTGTTCAGGGTATGATGTGTCGAACAACTCATCACATTGTTGTGACGATTCAGACAACACAGACGCCTGTGCAGACACCCAGACATTCTGACCGGTAGTCCGGCCAGGCGGAACATTCTGACTGGTAGTCTAGTCACGTAGAACATTCTGACAGGCAATACGACTACGTGAGACACTCTGGCATGCAGTCTGGCTACGCGGGGCAGTGTCAAACATTTCAGCAATAAGGACGTCTGCCACAAAGCGACCGGAGTCTGATATTTGCATGACATCTCGATGTCACAGGCAAGAACAGTGTTAAGCGCCGTATGTCACCACTCATCTGACTCGCTAAACGAGAGCATTCAAATTCCGGCTGAATTGTGAATGAGTCGGTCGTGATGTAGATTTTGCTTTGGTATTGTGCGATAATTAATCAGGCTTGCAAAAGTAATATCATAATAACGAAGTTCGCTTAGGATCCTGCTCATCCCAATGCATTTGGCTCCCATGTGGTAACTACTTCTCGAGTCTTGGGACCCGGGAGGTCCGGGCGGAAACTGGCGGAACCTGGCACGGGCCGACCTCAGGTTTTTGGACGCCACGGGCGGCAGGGTCGAGATAGTTATGCTTATGTCAGCCTCTGTCCTCATGGCGAGCCGGCGGCCGGTCGGCCGAGGCTCTGTCATCGACCTGATACAATCGGCTGTCACGTCACCGTGACACCTTCATCACTCTGATCTCAGGTGGGCCGACGGTGCCGGTCGGCAGCTGGGCGTATCCTAGCTGACGTAATCGGTCTCAGACGCGGTGGTCGCCTGACGGTGGCGCGTCAGATGGATGCACCACGTGATAGACGGTGATCAGTCGTGGTCACCCCCTTACCGACCAACAGCGGCGGACCAGGAGGTACCGTCAGATGGATGCGCCACGTGATAGACGGTGATCAGTCGTGGTCACCCCCTTACCGACCAACAGCGACGGACCCGGAGGTACCGTCAGATGGATGCGCCACGTGATAGACGGTGATCAGTCGTGGTCACCCCCTTACCGACCAACAGCGGCGGACCAGGAGGTACCGTTTCCTAATACGGCGCGGACGTGGCTGGCACGAGACGGGCAGCGGACTAGCGATCTGATGCGGACACCCCCGCTGACGGCAGACGGCTCTAGCGTTTTTGTACGCGCGTGGGTGTGTGTGTGAGGAGTTACGGGGCACGTCTCTGAGCTGTAGTGACGCACGGGTGCACGCGAGTACGGCAGCTGTGACTTTGGTACCGTTCGTATCGCTAATTCCTTGAAACCGTTGTCACCGTACTTACTTCGTCATTTGAATCGCTCAATGTATAAGGGCTCTAATCACGGTGGCTTTCAAGAAAGGCTCTTGGATTTGAGAAAGGAGACATTGAACGTACGAACAGGCATTGTGAATCCGCAGAAGAGCTAGACTATAACCGCCAGGCAGGAACTTGCTTGCAATAATCCGTCACTGACCAACGTTTCAATAATGACAACACGATATTTTTTTATGTTTGGTTACTTATAACTTGATTCAACTCCTTCAGCCATTTATGATCATTGCTAGATTAGGATAATGGAGTAAAGTGGGGTAGACATGATGAAGGTAAAGCGATTAAGATAAAGAGTGGCACAACAAAAGGACACATGGGTGAACCGGAGGGAAGCACAAGGCAATTGGAATGGATTATCGATGTAAAATGTTAACGTTGATTTTGAAGGAGTCCTTTTTGATTGTCATCAATAAAACACCGACAATATCGAAGATATGCTGTAGTGACTAGGTGTGTGATGCACAGTGGCGTAGCCAGGGGTTTCCTTAGGGGGTGCACGATCAAAACATTCTACGAAATAGAGAAAACATCCAGCACGCGAAGCACACCAGGAATTTTAGGCTTTGCGTGGTGAGAATCTGAAAATGTATCGTTTGACCTAATGTATTTTTGGGTGCTAAGGAGGGGGCGGGCCCACTCCCCCTGGCTGCGTCTCTAGCAGCGTTGGAAAAGTGGCCCTTTTTTGGAACTTTTGCAATCCAAAGAATTATACACTCCGGAAAAAATACACTCCTTGCATTGCTGGATGAAGACATACTTAGCTAGCAAGACAGCTAGATGTCATTATACAATAGTGATAACTTGGGTGGAGAGGAAAATTAAGTCATACTGGGTCCCCTACCACATGAAGTTTCCAGTATAATTGAGGATAATACACATTTGTTATTTCGAGTCATCTGTAGGCACATTCCAAGAGGAGGCAGGAGTAAAGCCAAAAATGAGATGCCAGCCAGATTGGAAGAATATCAGTTTGCTAGCATGCACAAGTACAACATATGTCAATGGATGGCAAAATATGGATCACTGCAGTCTGAATATGATCTTAATGCCACTGAACATTCCATATTTCACAACATTCCATCTTCCATATCATTCCATAACATTCCATTTGTGCATGTGCGATTTATGGTGAGGTGCAGGTGAATTAATAAACAGCCACCAGTGCATCCATGTGTATGTTCTCCATTTGTGGACAAACCTCAGAACAGAGTCCAGATGTGCTCAGAAGAATGTACGGATGAACACCAAGAGCTAGAGTGGCATCCACACAACTGGTAAGCCACAAAGTGTAGCACTTCCCCCAAATCTCCAAAATACTGGTGGATATGAGCCATGTTTTGCTACAGCATAGGAATTGTCATGGGCACTATTACTTTTCCACACATGTTTTACACACATTTTGCCTCCATGAAGCATACAAAGGTATTAGGTTTGGCTAAGTTATGCTAGATTATTATTTTTTGTAAGTTATCCATTCATCAAATTCCTTTCGTAATCATTCAGGAATATAAAAAAAAAGTTTTTGAATTTAAAAAAATACTCGGGCTAGCATAGGCCATTAATTTCTTAATTCATTTTAATACTTTTAATTAATTGCTTATAAAAAAATTTATTAAAAAAAGATTTTCTTGCATCCAGTTAGGCTGCAGCTTTTTCTTCATTTCAAACATCACATTTCATGGTATATTTCCCAACCAAACCTGAGCCACTTTTTTTGGTGTCATTTTGCTACCCAACTGCACTTGCCAAAAAAATGTGCAGTCACATCATGTAAGTACCTACATTATGAAAATATTCATAATCATTGCACGAAAAATAAATTTCACCTTAAACTGCAAATTTGTCCATTCAGAAAGTCAGATCAGAAATGTTAAGAGTATAATGGTATTCAATGGAGAATATGGACAGGATGCACCTAATAATTCCTGAACATTTCATGAAAGCACAAATAATGCTTGAATGCATGCATATCTATAATATCTGCAGTCAATGTGCACTGAAGAGGCCCAGCCCCCATTTTGAAAGAAAAACATTCACGCTTCAAAATTAAAGTGAAAGTGAAAACAAAATTTTGAAGTGAAAACAAAATTTTCCAGACAAAAGCAAAGCAATCAGTTTTGTTCATTTCTACGTTTGTCGGCAAAACATCGCAGCAATTAATATTATCATGTCCTGCTCCTTGTATTATCTGAAGATTTCCCGTCACACAACACAAGCTTACAGCTTTGGTTTATCGAAATCAATAACTCGAATTACCGCGAAGATATTTGATATAGGTAAGTAGGTAGGTACCTACATAGTCAGATAATACAACCTCTAATACCTCGAGCCAAACACGCAGTCAATTCCGTCCAGATGGTAGCGAAAAACTTTAAAGAAAATCCTTCATTGAATAAAAAAAAAACCACTACGCTCCGCTAACCAAATATAGGAATTCACCTTCACCAGCCCGACCGCGTAGGAAGGTTCGTTCTTGGATTCAATGAGTTCACCGCTCTCCATCTCCCACTCCGGCCGGAGCTATTTGAACCATTGCCACGAAAAGCCATGGATGATGCATTTCTTCTTGGTTCCTTGGAGAATGATATGTTCCGCATCAATTGGGATGGATAAAACTGTTCATATTTATATTATTAAGCAGTCAGGAGCGATGTACATAAAAGATATCGGAAGGATTTTCCACATGAAAATTGCTTGAATGGTACCAAAACGTTCCTAAAACCTGCTAACACTTTGCTCCAAAATGAAGACCCATAGAACCAGAAATTTCACCTTCTTTCGATTTCATGACTTATATTGTTTCCGAATTTCATCAACAAGCGGGAATAGTTGCATTCATGCCACTCCGACCGCGAGGTTTCCCCACTCCGGACAAATTCAGATTTACGTGTGTTGACCTAATTCTCTACACTCTTATATGCCTCATTCTGATCCAATGATTAATTTCTTCCCACAGTCCTGATTATTATTAATTGAGAAAAAAGTTCCCTGTAATTCTCTTGGCAATTTTCTCTAACTTATTTTTATTTTTTGCTATTTCATAGCAATCATGGCGCGAAATGAGACGCTAATTTCCGCTCGTCCGTGACGATAGTCTGTTTTACAGCAGCAATTTGCCCGCCCGTCTAGTCGCTTTTCATCCTTCCAAATCATTCCTTGCTTCTACTAAACATTCCAGACATGAACTAAACGTGCATTGAAATACATTTAATATTAATAAGGATTGACTTCAATATTTTTTTTCAGCTTTCTCATTTGAAAAAAGAAAATTTCATCGTGGAGAGAATAAAAGATTTTAGACGGATTGTTTTAATATAACTTTCCTTCAACCATTATATATTCCGAAACCCATATCCCGAAGTAACATTTTAGACCCTCCCATTTTAGACCCAGCTGTGCACGAACGTCCTGCTCTCGAGGTATGTTGTGAATTTGTATTAGTTATGCGGTGTTGGTACCAATGCTAGGAGTGGCAGGTATTGATATATAAACTTGGTTGACATCGATTAAGTATACTTTTGTGTTCATTTTCTCTACCATTGCTCAGGAAGTTGCCTTATAAGTCATTCACGTAACGTGGATGACTTCAGACGACGATGTGTGATGGACCCCATCTGGTTGTCTGTGAGACACCAGTATAAGAACCTAACAAATTACTTAAAGGCGTTTTATTCTTGAGGAAGAAGAATTATCGGGTTATTTTACGACGCATTCAACCGCAAGGTCGCATAGCGCCGCCACCCTATGTCACACCGATTGGTCGTGGGTGGACTGCAAATGCCGCCGGCCGTGATATTCGAGTCCCACGCTCCACCATCTAGGCTACCGAGGACCCTGGGTTTTTGTTCTTCATTCCAGGAGACATCACTGCATTTTTCAAAATTTATACACTTCGTTATATATAAAATGTATATACTCCGTTACTTGGTGCTTCAACATACACCCCATAATTTGGCAAACTGGAAAATTATACACCCCATAACATAGTGCCTCTCAAGATTATACACTCCATACTTTGGCAAGCCAAAAAATTATACACTCCGAAACCAAGACTGAGAAGTGAAAATCCAACACTGGTCTCTAGTGATGTATACAAAATGTCACGAGGTCGTAAACACCATGTTACTCTCCGTGCACTGCCAGCGGTTTCCAGAAAACAGGCGGCACTTCTATGATTGCCTGGGATGTTTGATTTTAACCACAGTTGGAATTTTCTCCAAAGTCTCCGAATAACCTACGATAGCCGCACGAAATATTGGACACATACAGAGTAGTAGCGTTTGCATGTTCTATTTCAAAAGTGATCAGGTCAGACTACCGTGCTATGATGCCGCACGTATATGCTGGTTTGACTGTCGGCTATTTCTTCCGACAGACAGAATTTCCCTACTACTTTAGCTTCCTTAAAGGTGCAAGAGAGAAGTAACTGCAATGCAATTTGTCCCTTGGTTTAGTGTTTTGCACTTGCATTCAACCTTCAATTTAGCTTTTGACAGCTCTGGCATCAGTATATTACCGAACTGGAAGCTTCCGAGAGTCCTTGAGTACATTTCAGGCCGATGCGCCAAGTATTTCGAAATGGCAGTCCAGTGTTTGGAATTTCGGGCGTTTCGCTAGCTTTGCGACGACACCTGCGACGCTTACCGTAACGCAACACGGGCTAGACGGTGGTCTTCAAATGAGCAAAACCAGGGGCCAGCAGTGTTGTGTGGCCTCGGGGTACCAGCTTCTTGACAGATGCTTACCCGAATGTCGAGGGCGCCCTGCATTGTGGTTCCGCGCTTCACCGCGTACTTAATCATGCGCTTCGCCTGCTCGAAGCGCTCGTCCGAGGCGCTGCGGAACAGCTTCTGGAAGCCCAGCCGGTGGTTCGTATCCCTTCCGAAGTGGCTCGACTGTGGGTGAAGATATGCCATTGATCACGAACCATGCCATTAATTGCGAACCATGCCATTTATTACAAACGTTCAACAATGAGAAGCGATTCAGTTGGTGTCGCTGATGTCAATGACTCGATCGAGGGCAACGGCCCCTGGTCGATTAGATGGTTATTAACAGGCTGTCAGACTGGATGGTGATTGACAGGCTGTCAGACTGGATGGTGATTGTTTGTTTATTGGTTGGGTCACGACACACTTTATGCACATTCACGGCTAATGGCGCCGCCCACACTGTTTCGCCGGTGGGCCGCGGGATTGGGGAATGTCCTGAGTGGCGCTAGAATCGAACCCGGGACCTTTGGTACCCATAGCCCGACATCTCAACCAATCGGCCATTCCCGCCCCACTGGATGGTGATTGACAGGCTGAAAAGAAAAGTACGTTATACGCTAAAATTAATCTACTGTTAATATGAACATTAAGGTTACATTAAGACAGCTTTGAATTCAATTTCTCTTAACCATATGATCAACTAACTGTTAATATCCAATGGTGGGCTTTCGAAGAGAGATTTAAGACACGCATTTTCTGCGTTAAAAAGAGCGGTTGATCTATTGCAATTGAAACGGCCATTAAGATCAAATAAAATGTGCTGAATTATATAGTGATGCGTAATATAATACAAGACGCCTTCATGAACCAACTGGCAATTTAAATCTGTCCCATGGACCGTCCCATGAACAGGCTGTCCCATTTATTGTAGCTTGGAATCACCCGCTAGTGGGTTCGTTTGTAGAATGCACACCTCTATTATGTGCCAACACACGAGCACGTACAAACCCACACCGCACGCACAACATGGCACAAATGGACATTTCAGAGCCGTCCAGTCTCACAAATGCTTCGCAACACAGACGCCTACTGGAAACTATACATGGAGATTGATTGGGTGACCTGGACAGAACAGCAACCATTACAGACTCAACGTTTCATCTTTTTTGATGTGCTTCCATTTGTTTAATAAACGATGTACATCATGGGTTTCTATGCATGGAATTA
This sequence comes from Imbricaverruca yamaguchii, assembly GCA_034440575.1. Taxonomy (NCBI): domain Eukaryota; kingdom Metazoa; phylum Arthropoda; class Thecostraca; family Neoverrucidae; genus Imbricaverruca; species Imbricaverruca yamaguchii. Next base: position 15,056 of record JAOTOL010000571.1, on the reverse strand, counting down.
ATATTTTCCACTGGAAGAATACTCTACAAATCCCCCTAAACGTTTCGGTCGTCAATTCGATCCCCGTTTTTGATAGTGTGAACTGTTTTCTTAACCTTAAACTATGAGTGAGCAATAGTGCAGCGCACGATGCACCAAGCGTTGTACTAGGAACACTCAAGACAAGCTTGGGCCCCAGGCGTTTTTCATATTGTTTAGGACATTACGCCAAACAGGGGTGCAGCAAGGGCTTTCCTAAAGGGGCCCAAACAAACAAACAAAATTTGAAACAGACGATTACCTATGTGAAAATGTATAATTTTGCGTGGTAAAATCCCAAAATTCCTCATTTGATCTCCTATATTTTCAGTTCCTAGGGCGTAGGTCTTCGGCCCCTTCGCTGCGCCTCTGATGCCATATTTTTTTTAATGATGGATATGTAATCACATGACGCACGCATCATCCTGCCCGCAATACTCACACTCTTGTGATTAATCGTAAATACAGAAAGCGTTTTGGACCTGTGATTAACTTGAAATTGGAGTGACTAGCCATCGACGCTAATGGCATTTGGATTACATTTTATTGGCATTTGGATGACCTAGATTTTCTATGAATCAGCGGGAAGAGCCTCGAAGCATTTATAATGATGACAAGCCCAAGGTTCTCGTATACTTCGCATTCCAAAGACTCCAAAGATGTGTCGTGCGTAATGTAATCCATTCCTTCCCAACTTTTATTAGAACCCATGACAATGGTTCTCTCTCCCCTCTCTCTTTCTCCCTCTCTCTGTCTCCTCTCTCTCCCCTCCCCTCTTTCTCCCTCTCGGATCGATGGCAGACCCAGGGATATTCACGAGGAGGCACTCGTCTGGATGGAGCCATTTCTTCGGAGGAACGCCACTCTCCGGTTCAAATTTGGTGAGAATAGGAGAAGGGTCCTTAGAACTTCCCTCAGGGAAGTGCCCTTTTCCTGCCAAATGGGCCTTTGACTTTAACAAATAACGGCATAGAAGTGGTGCACTCCACCATTTCATGGGGTCGCCTTGTGCTGAAAAAAAAAACACGGTTGTAATGGGGGATAATTGTTGTCACTTCCTTCAGTTTGGCATGGAGATGCTATCCTTATGCCGAGCAGAAAGATAGCATCTTCATGCTATCCTCGTTAAGATAGCATCTTCATGCTGCACGGTGTAATCTGATTTAGTTCAATATAACTCAAATCTATGAATAACACCTTCCCCACACGAAACGCTAGCATGTGGCATGTGATACTCACAATGGACATGTATTCAAAGGCCAGTTGGAGCACGTGGTTGATGATGCGCTTGTGCTCCGGTGCATGCACGGTGGGGTACGAGCCCACCCGTGAGTTGCACTCACCGTGCACGTCTGTGGAAATACCTGGCGAAAACGGGACAATTATGGGGACCATAGCTCCCCAAAACATCACAACTCACAAACCCGGGCAAATGCACGAAGAAACGCACTCACGTACTTGGTACAAAGCATCATCTATCGCGACAAACGTCAAAGACTCGGATGTCATCCCGGTAGCTTGCATTTGGAAGAGCACTGGCATTTTCCCCCACGTTTCCCGGAAAGACAGGGTTGAAGTCACTACATCTGCTTGATTTTGCATCCGTCTCGAAGGGTCAGCTGGCATGTTTTGCGATAATGTTGGGCGTGACTTAGTGGCGGCATATGTCAGAACGACCTGCAGTGGAAAATGAGCTCTTAAAAAAATGGAGTGCTTCATTCGGTTGCTCCACTCTGTATCCCCGCGACAGGAGCTGTTTTGACTCGGCCCTGTTCCAACGACACGAGAACACACACCCCGAGCTAAGTACTACAAATTGGTGTATTGTGGCATAGCATAGCATTTGGCCTGACAGCACGAGTTCCAGGAGTGCACACTCACCTCCTGCGCCGCCGGTAACCTCCTGCACCAGCACCTCCAGACGATTCTGGCAGGCCAGGGAGCCGCCTATCATCACAGCCAACAGCAGGGCACGCATATTGACTCTAGTGGCACGAGCTGCAGACCGCTGTGAGCGGGGTGCGAGCAGGTGTGAGCGAGATGCAACAGGTGTGAATGGATTACAGACCGATGCGAGCTGACAACATATTGGTGTGAAAAAGGTACAACGGTGTGAAGGGTAGGTATGGTGGGAGATCCCGGGTGGGTCGGTGTTCTGGACCCCCTGGTTTGGCGCCCCGATAATGTTAATTTCAATATTAAATATTTAAATATGCTTAGAAAATATGGGCTACAGACTGATGTGAGAGGAGAACAGAGCAGTGTGAGCGAGCTCCAGCAAGCTGCAGGGCACACACCGATATAAGCAGGACACAGACTGGCATATGTGAGGGAGAGAAAAAAGAGAAAGAAAGAGAGAGAGACCAGTATGAACAGAACACAGACCAGAGTGAGCAGAACAAATACCAGTATGAGTGGGAGACTTACCGACGTGACAGCGAAGCAAGCCAGCGTAGACCGTAGTGAATATCTGCTTAAGCGGAGCACAGGTAGTTGTGAGCAGAACACGAAACGATGTGAGCAGCACACAGACTGATGTGAACAGGACACATACCGATGTGAGAGACGCACAGACCAGTGTGAGCAGGACACAGATCGGTGTCAAAGAGACCCAGATCGGTGTAGTCGTAATACATGCTGGACTGAACATGGCCCAAACCAGTGTCAGAGAGACACGGACAAGTGTGAGCGGGACACAGGTGTGAGCGAAACATACATCAGTATGAGTGAGAGCGCAAAGCAGAACAGTGTGAGCAGAACACATGTCTTTATTGTGTGGAATATAAACTTACAAAGGCAGGAAGCAAGAGGGAGAAAGAGACGTCGTTGGCTTCCTGAGGGGGCCTGAAAATCCAAAATTATCCAATGAGATACAGAAATGGACCTGCTAACAAACAGGATGGTTCTCATGTGCTTGAAAGCAGCGTATATTTTTGTTTCTATTCCGAAGCATTTTGGTGACATTCGTATTTCTGGCATGCTCTCACAAGATAACTGCGGCGTGGGGCATCTTAGGAGAGTTCAAGGGCCTTCAAGTCAGACTCAAGAGCCCCGATGAGGTTCAAGAGTTACCTCACCCCTCGGAAATGACTAATTTTTTTTGCTATTAGTGATGTCATCTAAAATTTTAAGGACATTTAGACATCACTTAGATTTTGATCACTTAGATCACTTATAAGCAATTATCAGATTTTGTGGGACCCATGGTTTCGAAGCTGTAGGCACAATACTGCTTTGAAACGGTGGTGAGATGTTTGTATCGAACGGCACATTGATTGCATGCATAAAGCACAGAGCGCCTATGTTGACACCGATGAAGTTGGTTATTGCAACCTCAATCATGATGGTGTGTCACAGAACCTAATGAGCCTATGAACCTAAAAGTTGAAAGAAACATTGATGTATATTGCGTGATGTACTTAGGAGAATGAAGATTCGCAAAACACGAATTTCCTCCCTACCAATCTCAGCTAAGGACGAACACAATTATGGATGAAAAAATTACGCAGAGAAGATAACTGAGCAATGGTTCAAAGCTGAATTTCCATCAGAATACCAAAGTCAAAAGTAGATTCCTAAAACCAAATAGTATGGGAGTGCGACATTTCAGTAAATTATGATTAGCAAAAAGAACACATTTGATAATTTCAGCCTGTCGTCGGAAGGTGACCCTGGGTGAAGGTAAGCATTCCAGCAAGTCGTCGGAAGGACCCTGGGTGGAGGTAAGCATTCCAGCAAGTCGTCGGAAGGTGACCCTGGGTGGAGGCAAACATTCCAGCAAGTCGTCGGAAGGTAACCCTGGGTGCAGGTAAACATTCCAACAAGGACCCTGGAAATCACAATTGGTGAACATTTAACATTTGACTTCGAGATGTAAAGTGTTTGCATTTAAAATTAGGTGTATTAGATATAACTATTTGTGGTCCGCTATAAAACAAAGAGTCCGGGAGAAACACATAAGAAAAATAGAATGGGATTAAACGATGGAAGCTGTTTCCCTCTGGGTGAAATGTTACACACAAAGGAATATAAACTACGGCGTTCTCACCGTAGATAAAGCATATTCCGCTCAGTGTTTGCATTATGCAATACATAGTTGCTTACGTGCCAGTGCCGAAGTGATGAGGTCAATGGAGCAACTGTTAGCGAATAGCTGGCAGCACCCCGTCCAGTGGCGGCTCCTCGCGACCTGGCGGCGAGAGCGACTAATCTCGACCCTGCCCTACACTATCTGCCCGGCTGGCAACACCACTCGAATTAGGCGATCTTTGGACGACCGTTGTTTGGTTGTGCGACTTTGATTGGCTCAAGCAGGGATCTGCCCAGGACGACACTGCTGCGGCTCGCTTCGGGCTGCACCCGGTCACGTGTCATCGCCGACGTGCAAGCACAGAGCGTACAGCGCACATATCTGTTGCGCGTCGCCAGCCGTCAAGAGGAAGCGCCGCGTTGCCGGTACAAGTTCGAGAGCGCATCTCGGTCGGTCACGGCGCACTTTGGTCCCTGCTGTCTGTTGGCGCGCGATTGGCTGCGTCCCGTGGTCAGAGGCGGGCGACGCTGACGGCGGCGGCGACGTGCTGGACCCTGCCGCAGGCTGTGCGCGTCCGATCAGACGAGCACGGCCTCTGCGACACGGTGGACAGAGTCAACACGGACGGCATCAACATGAACGCCCTGCTTCTGCTGCTGTTGTCCACGGTGGCCTCGACAATGGCCACACTCTCATTCGACCCCAACGATCCGCAGGATAAGTGTGAGTAGAGCGCCACGGCCGTAGAGCCACTAGCCTGATGTCATTCTGTTACTAGTGTACACACCAGAGCCCAATTAAGGTGGCCGCAACGGTGTGAAGCTATCAGGGTGTGAGGGTCGTGTTGACTTCAGATTTTAGTGGTTTGTCGTTACCATGATCCACTAGAATGTAGTGATATACGAGGTTGATCGCTATCATGTTGCATGCCCGTATTTTGACTATATTAGGGTGATCTCCAGTTGCATTAACAATATTTTGGCGATCAAGAAGGATGAATACGTGGGCTAAATGTGTCCAGTGAATGCACACATACCTAATGAAACGCTTGCAGGCAGTGCATCCGTCACGTCGGGCTCATAAGGGGCGATAATCACGGGTGCCGTTTTATGAACACGATTGATTTGGTGAGTACATGAAATTAATATCAATAAAATTGAGGCTGAATCAAGTTATTGGAAGGTCTGACACACGATACGGAAAAAGCTTCCCGATTTTACCGAGAGGGTGAGTGTCACTGTAATTTTTCCAACTCAATGTGGGGTGGGCAAAATTTACCATTGGATGGGCACAATTCAATATTAGGGGACAGGTGCCTCTCCATTAGTGCGCAAAATGACACCAGTGGGAAAAATTAATGGATGGCTTTCGGTGTGCCTTCACTGAACATTCAATTTAACACAATAATAATAGTAATGAGCACATGAAGCCGAAGAAAGGAGACCGGAAAAGCAAGACTAACGACGACGGGTATGCCATAATTATATAACTCTCTTTCCTCTATGGAGGAAGCCTTCAAAAGATATCCAGGCTGCTCTTTTACGTTGAAAAAATGAATTTCTGACATCCATGCGTCTCACTTCTTTCCAAGGTAAAAATTTCATCGTGGTACCTCAAATTCCATGCAGCCAATTTGCGATAAAATGGCTTCACCGTTACGAATCCCGGTTTTAAGATGACAATTAAGAAACATATTGTGTGGGTACACATTTCAGGTACGCTAGGTTTTATAATTAGGCTGCCGGTCTATTAGACTACATGCACAGATCCACGGGGTGGGGGTGTCGAGACACCTGCCCAACTTTTGTGAAGGATATACAGGTTTTCGAACAAATCGGATGAAAAGTGTCAAAGCTGACATTTTTGGCTTCTACATTCGTCCCCATAATTCAGGTCCTGGGACCACCCCCGGGCTTGTAGATATGGCCGATTCCCCTCTAAGGCTTTTATGCTTGCCGTATTCGACGATAGAAGAACCATCGACCTTTTTTACCCGCTGGAAATGCGCCTTGGACAACTTCACCACTCGGAAGAGCCTGCTCTAGGGACCGATATTAAAATGTTCGGTTCGGTTGCTTGAAAATGTTCGGTATACGCCTGTAAGTTACTGAGACGAGCTAAACTGAATACGTTGACATCGGACTAAGTAGCGGGTGCAGCGGTGAATAGAACATTTCACTTCGAGAGAAGTATTGGGGGAAATCTGGTGCCGAACAATATTTACTGAAGGAGAACATCCTTTTCATTAAATCCGAGTCATGCTAGTCTCACTGGTTGGCATTGCATGAAAGCACGCATAGCCACTTCCACAAGTGCTCAACTTGAGCTTTGCTACATTGCAATGTGGAAAAGCCGAAATTGAGACTGGTTGCAAATTGAGGCTGCACGTCGAGGCAGTGCATTGGCTTAACTTGCGTCAACACTCATGATACATTAATATACTCCAATTGCCGACCGAAACCAAGTCTTTCAATTCGTTTTAATGATTTAATTTTAGCAAGATTTCAAATTGTTACAGATAGTGTTATTGAGATATTGTTATTTAGCTAAATACGATGGTTATTCATAATTGTCGTAGATCGTATTGCCTACGGTACATTGCTCCGCAATTCACAATGCTGATCAATTAAGTGTTACACACTGATTACGCATGAGCGGAGAACAAATTAGCAAAAATCAAACGCCAACGTTTTTCCCTTGGAGTTCCGTAGTTTTCCAGATCGGCAAAAGCAGCTCCCGAGCTGCTCTCGATGTTGCCACGTGCTGTTGTCGGCTGTGTCCGAGCGAACATCATCCGACCGGCTCACGACAGGTATGGGAAAGCCGTGCGCCAAAAACTTCAACTACGACGAGAGATGTGTGACAGCCATTCGAAAGCAGATCAGTCGTGAGCTGGATGCCTCCATTACTTACCTGGCCGCCGTGAGTACACACATATAACCAGCCTAGCTGCCGTGAGTACACACTCATAACCAGCCTAGCCGCCGTGAGTACACACCCATAACCAGCCTAGCTCCCGTGAGTACACACCAATATCCAGCCTAGCTGCCGTGAGTACACACCCATCACCTGTCTGTCCCCCGTGAGTATACACCTATAACCAGCCTAGCCGCCGTGAGTACACACCCATAACCTGCCTCGCCATCGTGAGTACACACCCATAACCAGCCTAGCTGCCGTGAGTACACGCCCATCACCTGTCTGGCCATCGTGAGTACACACCCATAACCAGCCTAGCTCCCGTGAGTACACACCAATATCCAGCCTAGCTGCCGTGAGTACACACCCATCACCTGTCTGTCCCCCGTGAGTATACACCTATAACCAGCCTAGCCGCCGTGAGTACACACCCATAACCTGCCTCGCCATCGTGAGTACACACCCATAACCAGCCTAGCTGCCGTGAGTACACACCCATCACCTGTCTGGCCATCGTGAGTACACACCCATAACCTGCCTGCTTCTCTAATTGCATGCGCATCGCCCGCCTGACCGTCGCTAATGCACACCTAGCATATACTGAATCTAATCTCTACCGAAATAAAAAGGTAAGATGAGAACTGATCTCCAGGGCGTGCCCATCCAGTGGGGAATGGGTCCTTCCATCCAGTGGACTATGAGCCATGCTTTCCAAGGCGCTGTGTACAATAACGCCCAGTGGGCTGTGCGTCGTACCATCCAGTGGTTTATGGGGCGTCCGTTTTGTGGGCTATGGGTCGTGCCTTCCATTGGGGTGTGGGCCGCGCCTTCTAGGATGCTGTTCTCACAGGCGACTGTGCAAATAGCTGTCTTGAGCTGAAGATAAGCCAATTAATCACCAGTGGTGATTCAAGTACAGCACAGATTAGAGCCAGAGAGTCAAAGCCTTCGAGATGACTGTAATCAAGTCCTTTTTACCGGAATTGCAACAGTTGATCTTCAGACACTCTAACTGTGGCTACAACGAAGCAAAACTGTGTATAGTGTGACTGTCAGGATAACATTTACTGAGGGCGTAATACTGACACCGTCAGCGATATGTCAGGATAACATTTACTGAGGGCGTAATACTGACACCGTCAGCGATATGTCAGGATAACATTTACTGAGGGCGTAATACTGACACCGTCAGCGATATGTCAGTGTTCACCTTCAGCGGGCGTAATACTGACACCGTCAGCGATATGTCAGTGTTCACCTTCAGCGGGCGTAATACTGACACCGTCAGCGATATGTCAGTGTTCACCTTACATTTACTGCGGGCGTAATACTGACACCGTCAGCGATATGTCAGCGTTCACCTTCAGCGTGAAGCACAGTTGCACGAACTTTTATATATTCACGCAGGGCGCGCACTTCTCGCTGGACAGCGTAAACCGACCAGGAATTGCCGGCATCTTCTTCGACCACGCTGGTGAGGAGAGGGACCATGCCTTCAAGCTGGCTGACTACCTGCTGATGCGTGGAGACGACAACACCAACTACCTGCAGAATAGATACGTACGTCATAGAATCATGCAACAGGGACACATACATAAGTCATTCAAATGTATTCATCCACGACACGCACACGATAAAGCTGCCTGTGGCAACGAAGCGTACGCTAAACAACTAATTGCAGCCACTCGCGCACACCGCATGCTCACATTCTGTGGCAGTATGTGTCACACAACTATCCACACATCACTATGTGCACGTCAAATGATCCACACACACACACACGCGCGCGCATCACTATATGTATGCAACACATCATTATGCGAACGTACAAACAGACAGACAGACGTTTATTGAGAAAATCCACAATGGACTTGTGGCTATTACAACATCGCGGCAACGTAGCACGACCATCGTTGCTGTTGCTTAGGACTCCATCGCTGCCTGATAGTTCGAGATCGGGCGGCAACGATGTCGTGCGCAGCGGCAACGTCGAACTGCTTTTGTGCATCTTGCCCTTAAAGCCTCGCAAATTATATCGCTTACTATTAGAACCTTAAGAAAAAGGACACTGTGCATACTCACCATGACCAGAAACATTTTCCGATTCAATTCCACAAGTTTTCGTGACAGTTTTCCGTACTTACTTCAGGATTTATATTTCAGAATATGTTGTTCTACTATCGAACATAAAAATCCTGGTGCACACGCTGGAACAGTGATCGGTTCTAAAGGAAACAAACATTTTTTTGGTAGGTTTACATAATTATCTAGAACAGCCAGATCGTCAAAAGAGCCTTGAGAACCAAGAGTACCAGATTGTCTCGGCGAAAGTAGAGTTTACTTCCTTTCCGCCTAATCCACCTTGGCACACAAATCAAATCTGTGGAAGTGGCGAAGGCGGGAAACAAACAGAAATGATTTTACACCAACTCGCCATTAGTACCTTAACACGCACACTGGAAGGGGGGGGGGGCGAAATCCGCCCATCCCTCCGATTTTTCGTACATACCTCCAGATGTTATTGGTCAATATACGCCAATTTTTGCGTACATGCTTCGAAATGTCCGGCGCGGTGTTTTAAGGAAGAAAAACGGAAATCGGCCGGCACGTTAAACTTTCGATCAAAATTCTACCGTTGAACTGGAATTCATGGATCGGGTGGTGGAGCCAGGGTTCACGCAACAAGCTCTGCTTAGCAATAGAACCCTGGTTCCTAAAGTCACCCCAGCAACAACTCGGATTAATTTTTTTTAATCAGTGTAATATTTGGAAGGTGGACAGCTTCATAGCTTCCGGACATGCTCCGTGGGCCACCTGCGATCTGGAACAAAGCGGAGGCCCGGCGCCCAGGGTGAGCCGTGAGAGTCAGTCCCAGATCTGCGACTCCATCGATAAGAACAAGCTATTAAGGCTGAAAACCCGTCTAGCGCTATGGGAGTCCTCAGTGGGAAAGTATTGGTGGAAGGAACTAACACTTGCTCCGTTGAGGATAGAGCACGCATACCCTACTCACAACTACCTGCTGATGAAGTAATCGAAGCCGATCCGTGACTACTGTGATGCACATCTTACAGTGCGTCATGCTCTGCTGTCGTGTCCCCGCTTCGGAAGGCAGCGGAAACGGCATTTTGGATGACGAATGGGTCCGCTTGATCTTGCTGATATGTTAGATGACGATTCGCATTTTATCCAAACGGGTCAATTATTTGACTATATCTCTGACGTAAGTTTTGCTGTCATCCGTTTGCCGGTGTAGCATGGCATAGTATATATCATGTATGAATGCTTTGGCGCATGACTTGGCCGCATGCACTGCATTTGTATAACTTCAGACAGCCTAAATATGTTATTAGCATATCATTAGTTATGGACGCTAAATGATCAAATGTGGTCGATGTGCCCTAAAACTCAAATAACAGACAAATAAGTAATCTACTTCCGATGGCTCCTCTGGGGTGGCGTTTTAAGTTATGAAATATATTTTTCTTCCTTTTTAATGTCATAGTGGCACAGTTGTTGTGTCCTGAAGTGAAGTGGAGGCGTGCTTGAATCCACCGGAAGACTTGCCATGGGTGTGGCGCTGATGGCTCCCGTAGCTGCTCTGATGCAGCCATTTTGGATAATTTCTAGCCTTTTGCCCTGACTTTCCGAAATGTTGGCAACGATGATGCTGTTTCATTTTGGGATGGTTCGTTGGATTGATTTGTAGAGACGTAGGAGTGTTTCCTTGTCTCCGTCCGATTCTGTCCCTGCAAAGGTGCACGGAGTACGTTGGCGCGCTTCGCGCATCTCTTCGAGATGGAGGTGTGGTGTACTCTTGTACCAGAGGTGTGGTGTTTGATGTGGCATTGCCGCATCGGACTTTAACCCGCGCACGTCCGGGGGGGGGGGGCAGATATCTGCCCCCTCCGGTTTTTCCTCATTTGCCGCGAGACCAATAGGGCTAGCAAGGCCAAACCTTGCATAGCTGTTCATTGGTCTTTTCCGCATATCTTTATACATTTATAATCCTGGGTCGTCTCAGGTCAGGTCATCAGGTCAGGCGAAGTGACCCAACTACACTTGGAGTTCTAGATGGCATAACATCCACAATAATTGGGCGATTGATTTCAAACTTATAGCATGTCATGATCTCATCAGGAACCATAATATGTATATCGTTTTTTCGTAGCATTGACCTTAGGTCAGGTCGCTGCCATGGCTTCCCCATTATAGGGCTATGGCAAAATGTACAAATGTTTCCTAGTTACATATTTGCGCTCGGAATGATCTCACAACGGTTGTGGCATGTAGATGGAAGCTATGCTCAATGTTACCGCTGATATTTTTGCTCAGTGACCTCACCAAGGTCTCTGAGGTCACCTGAGATCACTACACATTTATACGCATTACATCGCACTGCATTGAGCTAGAAGGCTGAAATTACCGTCATTGTGCTTGTATCATCAAGACGTGTCGATTGATACCTTACATGACCTGCCTAGGCCTTGACCTTAGGTCATGACTTCATGACCTTGACCTGAGTTTCGGTTGACCTGACCTTAAATTACACCGCTTATTGTCGGTAGCGCATTTCAAGGACTGTCGAATAGCGTCCGCCATTTGTTTCTATCTGTTACAGGTCCTGAGATATGTGTCAATATCTGAATCCCACCTGATCTGGTCGAATTTGACCTATGATGGCCCAGTGACCTGAATGTTCACCTGAGCGAGAACAAAAATTACCGAACCACTTTCGATAGAACCCGTCACCAGCTATCCAACGCCGTTTTCCGTTTGTCGCTAGCTGGCATAGTTCCAGAGATCTTAGGGGGCAGACATCTGCCCCCTCTCCCCGGACAAGCGAAGTTGGCGCGGACCGCCGGACGTGCGAGTGTTAAGAGGTCCGATAAGGTAATCGGACATTGGTATCTGGTTCGTCTGTCTCTCTGTCTCTGAAGTCTCTGAGGAAGTTGAGAATGAAGTGTGTCATATGTTCGCGTATCTCTATTTTATGAAGTTTTTGTGTCGGTGCGGGCTGTGTATTCAGTCAAATTGCGGCAGTGATATCTAATCAGCTTTTGTTGTGCGTTTGTCGCGTAGACCACTTTTGATGTCGTGCAATAGTCAAAGTCAATGGAGCCTTAGTACAGCAAACATCATGACAAAATGAAAATGGAAGCAGCGCACGGTCCCAAATGGAACTCGGTCCACAGCGTATCAAGCTAAATGATAGTTAAATGGATATGTGGTCCAGTTCAAGCGGGTATCGGAACAACAGAGTTGGTCAAGCGGCCGTCAGAATTACCTTTTTTGGCTGCTAAAAACAGCCTCTGCAGCATGGATATACTTTGACGGAACAGTATGGATGTTCCTAAAATCTTATACCGCGCAACCATTACACCATGCTGCATGAATACCTCACCATTGGGCTGATAAATCCATTTTTACTTTGTCTTTCGAATATTCGGACCTAAAAAAGGCGTAACGTCTCCGAATTGCGGCATTAAGCTAGGAAGGCCAACAAATTGCAAAAGTGGAAAATACTCCCCATTCCCATTCTCAGAAACCAGTGCATATATAGGTCGCCACGGGTGGAGGGGGCTACCTGGGCAGCAGTTTGCATGGGCGAAACATTACCAAAATGAAGGTGAGGCTCTAATGCTAATTTCAGAGCTTTTGAGACCATTCTTACCATGCATCACCATCAGTGGTGTATCGAAGGGAGGGCAAAGGAGGTAGTTCTCCTGAGAGGTTGTACGGTCCCCAAGAAAAACGCATCGAAGTTTAAAAAAATTGTACCGTGCCCCCGAAACAAAATCCCGCTATGCCCCCAAAAGTCCCAACGGGTCCAAAAACGTTGCGCAGGGGCCGCTGAATATGACGTTGGGAGCCCCTAAAATTGCACTACAGCCCTGAAAGTCAAATAGGCTCCAAAAAATCGTTCTGAGATCCACAAAAGTAAGGCCAGAAGCTTCACAAAGTAGGACAGGGCCCCTGAAAGTGCCGCTGAGACCACCAAAAAGTTGCGCCGGGCCCCCTGAACATAACGCTTGAGCCTTCAAAGGTCGGGCCGGGCCCATGTAAATCACGTTGGGAGCGAATAAGAATTACTGATGCCCCTGAAAATGACGCTGTGGCCCCAAGAAGACGGGACAGGTCCCAGGAAATCACGCTGTAGCCTCTGAAGTTCGTCTTGGGCCCCTGCAGATCGGGCTGTTGGCCAAAAAGTCGTTCTGGTGTACTTAGAAAAAATGACGGTGGGACCCAAAAAGAAGGACTGGGCCCTAAAGATCACGCTGGAGGCCCAAACGATCAGGCCGAGCCGATTGAAGTTGGGTTGGGCTCCCAAAGTGTTGGATCGGAGCTTCTCAAAATCACACTGAGGGCCTGAAAAGTTCGCGCATGAGCCCCTGAAAATCAGGCTGGGTGCCCAGAGAAGTCGTGCCAGGGTTCTTGAAAATCACGACCGGGGCCCAAAAGGTTGGGCCTGGGCCCTTAAAATCACGCTTAGACCGGGGTACCATAAAGATACGCAAGTGCTCTGAAAATCACGCCAGGGATTCGACAGGTCGCACCGGGGTCCCAAAAATGTCATCAAGATCACCGAAAAAATATAACCAGGGCAACAACAAAAAAAGTCTGAAGAAAGAAAATCGCTCTTAGGTCCCAACAATCACGCAAAAAAAAACTCCAAAACACGCTGGGCCCCCAAAACATGGCGAGGCCCTTAAAACTCGCGATGGGAACTGAACAAATGACGATGAGGCCCAAAAATCGCACCGAGATCTATCAAAGTACCGACGCTGTCTTTCAAAAGCACACAATACCATACAAATAATGAAGAAATTAGACGCAACACGAAGCGAAAGGAGAAGGAGTCGTTTCGGCACCGAGTGTATTCTTTATATTCGGAAGTAGTTTTTCGATTAACCATTTCCTGACTATTACTATTTTGTTCCCGGATAGACTAGGCTCATGGAATACTGAAAAAAAGGAAAATATATTTTGCAAAACCAATGTTTTTTTTTCAAGATGCAAAATACGGCGGCCCAAATTCGTGGCGAAATTTGTATTTAGGGTACCCTATGTTGATCTGCCCAGGTCTGAGCCAACCGCCCCCGCCCCTATCCACTGATCTTGCGATCCTTCACCCCTGGTTGGCGTAGTGCAGCTTAAAGTGGTCTACGACATGTTGTGAGTCAGCAATGTGGTGTCATTTCACCGTCAGCTGAGAAAAGGGGCCGGGGCCTGCAATTTCGGCAATTTGGCATGGGGAATTCCAGTTTTAAATACGTGCGCCACAGTCGGTAAAACAACCCGATGTTCGCAAGAGCCAGCTAGTTTCAGCAGACACTCATTGGTTTTCAGTGCGCATATGACGTAACTAAAGGTACTATTAAAAAAAGTTAGGCTCCCTTACTGAGAATGGTGTGAGTATAACAATCCCAGGGAAAAATTCACCGATACTCTACCAAATACAAAGGCTCTTATTACTCTTAGCGCTTAGCATTGTTATAAGCACCGCACCTAGAGCTATGAAGTGAGCATGCAACGTAAATTAGCTGTAAGAATTATGAGTAAAAATGATAGTGCACAATTAACACCACCTCCGTATGATGACAAACATTTCTGGGATCGTGTCCTAAAACCGTCGTTTTCTCAGAGTGGGTCACTGACGGAGCCAAATGACTGCAGACGCCGCTAAAGGATCGCTGGAGTAGCGGTCTAGAGGCACTCACCGACGCGCTCAACATTGAGAAGGCAGTCACCCGGTACTTCACTGAGATGATCGGCGCATGCGAGCAAGACTGGCATGTGAGTTGCTCATGTTGGTGCTCAGGTTGTTTACCAAAAACATCGTAGCCTTGTACGCACAAACATATACTATCTGCGTTCAAACTGCACGAAGATGTATACATACATATATATGTGTGTGTATCTGTGTGTGTATGTGTGTGTGTGTATGTGAGTGTGTATGCACATGTGCATGTGCTCATGTACATGCATACATACACACACAAACACACACACACACACACACACACACACACACACACACACACACACACACACACACACACACACACACACACACACACACACACAC